>PISX010002915.1:0-38881 GCA_004024625.1 Mellivora capensis | reverse complement strand
ATGCCTGGGTATTTTACTCTCCCCAACAGGGTTCTATGTGGCATTTTGGGGCTCTGTTCTCACGGTCCTTAAGACGGAAATAACTAGAGGGAGGAAAGAGGCTGATGGAAAGTCAACCTCGTGAGTGTTCTTGTGCCTTCTAACGTTCCTTCCTGTATACAGACCACGTGGGCACCTAACAGAGGTTTGCTTTCAGCTCACCGAAGTGCGTGTCTTGCGTGCGTATTGGGATGGAGTGATGTTTGGGTTGTTGCTGTAATGTGATACCATTTGCCGAGGTGAGGCGAAGTGGATTTCTTTTTTAGCCTGAGCCTGGCTTAGAGGCTAGGGAAGAAGAGGGAGGTGAGCCCGGGAGAGGGACGACCCCAACTGATAGGCATACTTGAAGTGCCTCGTTCAGCTCCTTCAGTAACTGGCTGGCCTTTCTTTTTTCATTCATTCATTCTTTTTTTTTTTTTTTTTTTTTAAGATTTTTAAAAATTTATTTGACAGAGAGCACAAGCAGGGGGAGCAGTGGGCAGAGGGAGAATCAGACCCCCGCTGAGCAGGGAGCCCAACGCGGGGCTCGATCCCAGGACCCCGGGATCATGACCCGAGCCAAAGGCAGAGGCCCAACCCACTAAGCCACCCAAGCGCCCCCCTGGGGTTGATGTTAACATTAAAGGAGATGGTCAGTATAATACATTCATTACTGCCTGATAGATTAAAAAAACTAAAGATGTAAAAAAAATTAGCAATAAAAATAAAATCCATGTACACAAAGACTTACAAGCAAATGTTTACAGGGGCATTATTCACAGGGAGCCCCAAACTGGAAACAACTCCAACATCTTTCCACTGATTTGAAAACAGATTTTAACAAACTGGGGTCTCTCCATGCTGTGGAACACTGGTCAGCAGTGGAAAGGAAGACCTAGGGATACACACAGGAACTCGGAAGAGTCGGAAACATCATGCTACGTGAAAAAGGGTGCATGAAAATACGCCATATGATTCACCGATACAGTAGTCTGGAAAAGCCAAACTCTAGCAACAAAAAGTAGGTAGGTGGTTGTCATAGCCAAGTATGGGAACTGTTCTGGGTCTCGATTGTGGTGGTTACACAACTCCTTATAGTTGCTAAATTTCATCCCACTGTACACTTAAAAATAGGGAAGCTTAGGGTCCCCGGGTGGCTCAGTCAGTTAATCATCTACCTTCGGCTCAGGTCATGATCCCGGGGTCCTGGGATCAAGTCCCTTGGCGGGGAGTCTGCTTCTCCCTCTCCCTTTGCCCCTCCCTGTGCTCGGGTTCTGTCTGTCTGTCTGTCTGTCTCTCTAAAAATAAATCTTAAAAAAATAGACCAAGTTCAATGCCTATAACTTCTACCTCCAAGCTAAAAAAGCAGCCTTCTGCAAATTGTAAGGCTGTATGATTGTAGGTATTGTTGTATTTTAGAACAGGTCTTGGGACTATTTAGATTATTTCGGAGGAGAAATTAAGCAGGTGCTACTGAGCGCTCCCTGTCCGCTGTGAAAGACCCGCAGGGGCCTACGCTACTCGTCTCTTCTTTATCTTTACAGAAGTTGTTGAGACGGAGCAGACCGTTCACTTACACTAAGCCTTCGAGAAATCCTATGAGCAAGTAGAATTCCAGGTGTGCAGTGCAGCTGAGCATGGACGGATCAGAAAGAAGGGAGGAGATTCAGTGGGGATAGGAGTGGTCGGGGAACGGCCTTGACACAGAAGACTTGGGAAGGGCTGGCTGGCTTAGCCTGGACATCACACAAGCAGTGGCAGAGAGGTCACAGTGACACGGCCACCTGGAGCCTGCTGGGAAGACTCCAAGGGTGGAGGACCCTGAGGCTTGTCATTTACAACATGGAAAAGGACAAACGCAGTAGGTCTGGGACCCCCACCCCTCGGAGAGCAAGTTGTTAGCGGTTTACCAGTGCACCACAGATAGTGATTGGAAATAGGTATGGAATTGAGAGAGAGGGGAGCAAACAGAATGATCGAGCGGTGCCTGGGGCGGTGTTGAGAGAGCCAAAAGAAAAAGAAAACTAGGGGCACCTGGGTGGCTCAGTGGGTTAAAGCCACTGCCTTTGGCTCAGGTCATGATCTCAGGGTCCTGGGATTGAGCCCCACATCGGGCTCTCTGCTCGGCGAGGAGCCTGCTTCCTCCTCTCTCTGCCTGCCTCTCTGCCTACTTGTGATCTCTGTCCGTCAAGTAAATAAATACAGTCTTTAAAAAAAAAAAAAAGAAAACTCCTGTCACAGAGGGCAAAGAGGCACAGATGTTTAATGCTGGAAGAGAAGCGGGATTATTTTGGTTGTTTGCACAAGGACTGGAACAGTAGCCTGCCTTCCCCCAAGGGCGGATGGAGTTAGCAAATCTTGCACAAAATAGGGTATCTTCAGACCTTCAGTAAATGGGGCTCCCTCTTGCCTCAACATCTTCTCTGAGATGTCTGCGATACCTGAATTATCAGCGCTTTCGGGACCGACCTGGTCCTCCGTTCTCTGTGTGCCCACCGGCAGTCTGGGAGGGCAGCCCGGAAGTGGTGTGAACGCGATCACCAGCTAGTCGTGAGCACTGTGTTGCTCATACTGCATGCTTGCGGTGCCAATCTCACTGACCTGTGTGTTTACCTAATAGGGTGAACTCCAAAACAGCCAGGAATTTTGTTTCCTGGTGTAGCCTAGCACCTGCTATTGTGCTTATTGAAATGACAAGCGAATTTAGTCGATTCCAGTTTTTTGATAACATGCAGTTATCAAAAGATCAATTACATTCTGTTCAATAAAACAAACCCAGGCTGCCTTAAATATTAAACAGCGGGAGCACTGGATTGTGTGAAACATGGGCTTATGTCCTTGTTTTTGCACCTCAGTTTCTTTCTGTGATCTGGAAACTGAAGCCCTTCCCTGTCATGATTTCTCCTGAGTCTGAGATGCTAGGATTCTAAGAAGGGAGGAAAGCTCAGAGTTTGTGGGCTTAAAGCCATGGGTCCTTTATTGCTGCACATTACACTACCGAGTGATACACTGTATAGAAATTTTCTGGGTTTTTTTTCCATTTTATTTCATTTTATTTTTTTCAGTGTTCCAGAATTCATTGTTTATGCACCACATATTCCACGCAATCCATGCCCTCCTTAATACCCACCACCGGGCTCACCCATCCGCCTAGCCCCCTCCCCTCCAAAACCCTCAGGTTGTTTTTCAGAATCCACAGTCTCTCATGGTTCATCTCCCCCTCTTTTTTCCCCCAATTCACTTTTCCTTTCCTTCTCCTAATGTTCTCCATGTTATTCCTTACGCTCCGCATATAAGTGAAACCATATGGTAATTGACTTTCTCTGCTAGACTTATGTCACTCAGCATAGTCTCCTCCAGTCCCGTCCATGTTGCTACAAAAGTCGGGTATTCATCCTTTCTGATGGAGGCATAATACTCCATAGTGTATATGGACCACATCTTCTTTATCCATTCGTCCATGGAAGGGCATCTTGGTTCTTTCCACAGTTTGGCGACCGTGGCCATTGCTGCTCTGAACATTGGTACAGATTCTTCTGCCTATAGATGTGAAGCTTTCCCCAGTTCAGCGTACATAGGATCACCCGGGTGTCTTGTGCAAATGCAGACTCGGATCCGGGGGCCCTGGGGAGGAGTGTGAGCCTCTGCAGCTGTCCCCGGAGGTCAGGGGACGCAGGTGCTCCTGGTAGCCGCTCCAACTTTGAGCAGGAAGGTTCTGGAGGTGGCATTCATTGCCTGGGCTTCTGTCTCCTCAACCACCTCTGGTCAGCTTTACAAAAATACTGTATCCTGTTGAGGCTCCTTAGATTCTAGAGGCATGTAGAGAATTCGAGAACGTTCTGTGGTGAGCCACGAAGACTTGGAGTGGAGCCAATGTGGGAAGCATAAAAGACCGGCAGTCACTCAACCGGCGGAAAAGAAGGCTGGGGGATGATTTAATAATGACACATCAGAAGCTCAAGAGTTCCTGGGGCGCCTGGGTGGTTCAGTGGGTTAAAGCCTCTGCCTTTGGCTCAGGTCGTGATCTCGGGGTTCTGGGATCGAGCCCCGCATCGGGCTCTCCGCTCAGTGGGGAGCCTGCTTCCCCCTCTCTCTCTCTGCCTGCTTCTCTGCCTACTTGTGATCTCTGTCAAATAAATAAATAAAATCTTTAAAAAATAAAAAAAAGAGTTCCTAAGTGGGAAGCGGTGGTTAACTGCTCCTCGTGTTTACTGAGCCGACCGCAGGGTAAAATAGCAGAAAGAACTGGGGATTGGGAACAAGGGGCTGCCAGGGAAGACCGTGGTTTTGAGGTGTGCCTTCGGGCACCTGCCGAGGGCCCTGGGGCCCAGCTCGCCCCACCTCCTCATTCCCAGGGGGTGAAAGGGGCCGAGCGTGACCTTTGTGAGGGTCCCAAGCAGATGGCGGAGTCCGGAGTGGAACTCGTAGCTTGACCAGATTCATTGTGCTCCCTCCGCGGAGGCTGTGCTGCGGGTTTAAAGATGGCCCGTTGCTTTGCTCTTCGAAGTGACAGAAAACGGAGGCCGTCTCTGGGGGGACAGGCGTGTTCTGTATCTTGCTCTGGGGTTTGGTTCCGCAGGTGTGTGCCTGCGAGTGTAAAAACGCATCCACTCAGAGGCTTTGGATTTGTGTCGTCGGCTGTATGCCTGCTCATCAGTTAAAAAGGCGTTTTACTAGCATTTTGAAAATGACCGTGGAAACTCTTCATGATAGCCCCGGACCGGCAACAGTTCAAGTGTACTTCCACAATGGGCCAAATAAAGAAACTAGGGCATGTTCATATAGCGGATTTCTGTGCAGTGGCGAGAATAAATCAACCAGTGTCACACATGGCAATGTAGATGGGTGGCGTGAGCAAGTGGCTGATCGAAAGAAGCCAGGCGCAAGAGACTAGCCCACGTGATCTGTTGCTATAAAAGTCGAAACTGAGTAAGTGTATCAGTGGTGTTAAAAGTCAGAGTAGTGGCTCGCTTTGAGGGGGTGGTGGGGCACGAGGACAAGGGATCCTGGGTGCTGGAGACCTATCTTAAAAATCTGGGATCTGCTTACATGGGGATGTCCATTTTTGTGAAAATGAAGTGAGATGTGTGCTTCTTCGTGCATTTATGTGTATTTCAGTTAAAAATTAACTTGACGGGGCGCCTGGGTGGTTCAGTGGGTTAAGCCTCTGCCTTCGGCTCGGGTCATGATCTCAGGGTCCTGGGATCGAGCCCCGCATCGGGCTCTCTGCTCAGCGGGGAACCCGCTTCTCCCTCTCTCTCTGCTTGCTGCTCTGCCTACTTGTGATCTCTGTCAAATAAAATTTTTTAAAAATCTTAAAAAAAATTTAACTTGACAGCGGGACCCTCTCACAAGCCTTCCTACTCTCACACTCTAAAGAATTCAGTGTTTATCTTAGAGGCACACAGGTAGATTGCATGAGAAAATGGGTACTTTCACAGAAACCTTGAAACATGTATGCCAGAGAGAGAAGTCTCCCGGTCAGGAATTTGGATATTTGTTTATTTAAATAAAAATGGAAAAACTTGAATAAATCATCTCTCCGCCCAACAGAGGGACTTGAGCTCGTAATCCCAAGATCGAGAATCACACTCTCCTCTAACTGAGCCAGCCAGGCACCCCAGAACGTGGATATTTAAATCCCAGTTGTAACCCAAAAGCCATCTGTTCAGTAGTTGGCTTTTTCCCTGAGCCTAGTACAGCCCTTCTTGCAGGGAAATCTATGAAGCCGTCCCTGGCCCTCAATGCCTCTTTGGCTCTTTGTAGTTCTACAGAATGAAAGAATGGGGTCATTTTTTCTTTTTTTTTCCCCAAAGCAGCAGCTTGAAATAACTAGTAATGGTGTTGGGAAACAGTTCCATCCTGCCGGGCACAGATGTGGGCGAGAGTCTCTGGGGCAGGCCTGAGGCTGCTCTCCCTAATGGGGCCTTTTCCCTACACAGATCCAGGACATTCCCTTGCTGATAAGGTTGGTCCAGAGGCGGGGCAGGGGATGGGGGCCTCGACTGTCCAAACGGTATGGTCGGAACCCCTGCTCTCCCTTCTGGAGGCTGGGATTTGGATCTGTCCCTCCGTGACCAGCCAGAGCCTTTTTGACGGCTTCCCTAGGCAGAAACTTCTCCAGCGTGTTGCGGTTCTGTTGCCGAGAGCAGGGTGTGCTCTGAGTGACCCTTCCTGGGAGCGAGAGAGCATGGGACAGCTGCACGTGGATTCCTGCAGGCTCCACGTGGGGCTTCTTTCCTCACGGGTTGTCTGTACAGCTGTCATCAGTCTAAGCCATGAGCGTAGCCATGTGCGGGGTCCCAGTGGTCCTCTCTGGTGGATCTCTGCACATAGGTGGGGTCTTGGGGACGTAGATATTTAGAGTAGGTTTTATTCTACTTTTGTTCCAACGAAAGTTAGGTTAGGAGATACTCTTGCGTGCTGCTGGCGGCCACACGGACGTGGACAACCCTTGTTGTGGACAGGTTGTCAGTCTCCGGAGACCAGAAAGCAGTGTCTGCCCATGGAGGGGGTCCCCTTAGTCTCCACGGATACCATCAGAGGGTACGTTTGTGCTAGGAATTCCTGCGCAGCTGGGGAAAAAAAAATGGATGAAGAAGTTGTTCATTGCTATATAGAAAGATTTCCCATGTCTATTAAATAAAAAAAGTTGAGGTGCCTGGGTGGCTCAGTGGGTTAAAGCCTCTGCCTTCGGCTTAGGTCATGATCTCAGGGTCCTGGGATCGAGCCCCGCATCGGGCTCTCTGCTCGGCAGGGAGCCTGTTCCCCCTCTCTCTCTGCCTGCCTCTCTGCCTACTTGTGATCTCTGGCTGTCAAATAAATAAATAAAATCTTTTTTAAAAAGTGCAAAATTATAAATGCAGTATTTTTTTTTTCCTCTCCACATAGGAAGGTTGGGGAGGGTACATTATTAAAAAGTGGTTACCTTTTGGAGACAAGTGAGACAGAACAGAAGCCAGAGAAGTGAGAATTTCCAAAGCACAGTTCCTTGCATTTTGATGTTCTAATCCTGTCCTTGTATTACCTATTAAATTTTTAAAAATTAATTGAAAATGAAAAGGGCTGAGAAGAGTCACTATCAGATGTGGTACATCAAAGTCATTACAAGCAAAAATAAGAACAATCGTATTTGTATTTTCTTTAGAGAAGGTGGGGACGAAGGGTCAGGGGAGAGGGAGAGAGAATCTTAAGTAGGCTTCCTGCTAGCACAGACCGCCACGCAGGCTCGATCTCACAACCCTGAGATCATGACTAGAGCCGAAAGCAAGAGTCGGACGCATAACCCACTGAGCCACCTAGGCACCTCCCAAAATTTTATAATCTTTGAGCTCACTTTTCCCTTTTTTTTTTTTTAAGATTTTATTTATTTATTTGACAGACAGAGATCACAAGCAGGCAGAGAACAAGGAGGAAGCAGGCCCCCCTGCGGAGCAGAGAGCCCAATGAGGGGCTGGATCCCAGGACCTTGGGATCATGACCTGAGCTGAAGGCAGAAGCTTTAACCCACTGAGCCACCCAGGCGCCCCACATTTCCCTTTCCTTAAAAAACTATGGCCTACAACCTAGTCACCTGGTTTTGTAAATAGCATTTTGGCTCACGGCCATGCCTGTCCTCTTCCATATTGTCTATGCCTGTGTAGGTGGGATGGAGACCAATATGGCTGACACAGCCTAGAATACGTACTCTCTGGCCCTCTGCAAAACAAGTTTCATGACCCTGAACCCATAGTATTGTTTACTTGTGGCTTAGATCATAATATACTTGATAAAAAGCAAATAAGATACTGTATTTATATGAAAAGCACTAGATGACCAGATAAAAAATCTGATCACTACTCTTGGGATTCATATCCAATTCATTTCCCATTCTATTCATTTTCCATTTCCATTTCCATTCCCATTTTCCATTTCCATTTGAACAGGGATTGGCATTCTAGCCCTTAATGTTGGGATATGTTGTTCTGGGATTTCCTTTTACTAGCCTAAGTAACGTATCTATAGCAGATGTCATGGGGTCTGCCCCTGTCCCCTCCCCTCACCACTGCAGTGAGCAGTGGTCGACTTCCAAGTGCTAGCGCCCACATTTCTTTGCCCGAGGGTTTCAGCTGCCAGATTCTGCCTTGCTTCTCTCTTGGCAGGTCAGAAGTGTCAAGAAAATGAATGCCCTCCAGGAATAGCCGCCTCCAATTGGTGTATAAATACCCCAGCTCCCCTGCCCCATGGTGGGCTAACTGAAGCACATCTTCTCTCCCATCTCTCAGAGTTCTGTAGTGGGACTAAGACCAGTCACCTTTAGTGATAACTTGCTTGTTAATGAGTCTTTATTGCCTACCTTCTCTTCCTTCCTCTCACTTCCCCTACCCACATTTCCTGGGATCCACTCCCAAATGAGCTACTTGCAAGCAAGCTTTGCTTCAGCCTCTGTTCCTGAAGGACCTCCGACTAAGATGGGTTCCTTATGAACTGTCTTTCTGTTATCTTCAGGCCCACATATGAAATACTTAGAGTGCACCTGTTCTTTCTGTATTTTATCAATGAATATAGTACAGAATGGAAATTTTCAATATACTTCGTTATCTTTCCAAGAAACTAGATGTTCTTTCTGTAGACCAAAACACAAAGGCTAGATAAAGGGAATTCTCTTACTCTCATTGAACATATCATAGATTGGGTTCATGATAACTTTAAAAAAGGGGCTTCCATCTCTTGATGGAAGTTGTTGCCCTACAGACCTCTGGATGTGTCTTTATTTGATGTGGTCATTCATTTGTAATAGGTAAAGCCAATGGCAGTCATTTCAAAGAAACAATTTTTGGTAAACTTTGAACACATCTCCCTGGAATTTGGTGTGTGCTGTGTTGGGTATGTGACAGTGTAGGGGGAGGGAGTTAGGTAGAGAGGAGTTCTTCTCTACAAAGATGCATTAGTCCATCGGTGACACCTGTTGCAAGAAATCTTAAGAAGCAAAGTAACAAGTGATCTCCTTTCTAAAAATCTGTATGCCTCTAAGACAAGGAATAGGCCACTTTCCTGGCAATGGTACCTGGCTAGATGTTGTCTTTGAAGCTTCATGTCATCAAAAATTGCGGAAACTGTGCTTCTCCAGGGGAACTGAAGTCTGGGATGGGATAATCTTCCCTCTATGTCAATTGCATGTCTGGGAAGACTCCATTCCTCCTTGTAGAACAAAATGCATTATTCTTCGAGACGTGGTGGTTAGCAAAAGGGTGGTGTAGAGCCATAAGCAAGGGATGTCCTTTAATGATGGTGATTTCATGTGACTAACAGTGATGGTGGCTCCTGGTCCTCCAGGACCTGCTGGAGGGCAGGAGATACCGGGCTCTGTGCGTCCTAGATCTGTTGAATCTCCCATCGACCTTAGGGGACTGTTACCATCCTCTCTTTACAGGTGAGGAAATCGAGGCTGAGAGGGTTTAAGTTACTTCCCAAGGTCATGCAGCCTGTAAGTGGCAGAGCTGAAATGAGAGAACCCAGCTCAGACTCAAAATCTCTCTTCTGGTCCCTGTACTGGAGTGACGTGGGACAGAAATTAGTTACTAGGTAGAACTCTCCCCAGAAAAACCTTGAAGTTTTGTCCAAGAAGTGAGTATGACATAGCTTCAGTTCATTTGTAAATCGGATCAGTGCTAATGTTTTAAATAAAAATTGCAAGAAAAGCAGTAAGACATTCGGGGGGGGTGGGGCAATACATTATCTTCTTCTTCTTTTTTTTTTCTCAAATACCAGTCTAATCACACATGGTCCAAGAACACTCAAACAGGAAACCAAATATAAACCGATGTCAAAGATCAGTCTTGAGCCATCCCAGCCAGTGATGGCACGTGGACCTCTGATCTCGCTGACCTAAAACCCATCCACCCATCCAACCGCCAGCCACCACGCCATACAGCAGAGCTTCCTTCAGTGTGAGCCGTTGGAAGCTACCAGTCTGACCCTCTTGGCTATTTTTTTCAAGCTCTGACTCGGAGGGAGCAGCTCCACCTTGGCATGGTGCCCAAATGTGGCCAACCGAGGCTTTGGGTAAGTCGTGGCCATGGTTCTAGAAAGGCCCATCACCTGGATGGCCGCTGAATGTCACCCCTGCAATATGTCACCCCCACAATAAAAACGGTAATGCTTGTGTTCATTGCCTGTCCTAAGAGCTGGACATAATTTCACTGATATCTTCCATGGACCTGGTTTCAAGGAAGCCAGCTGTTAACAGAACTTAAGCAAATTTATTGTTCACACTCACCTAAGTAAGTTGGGTTCACCCAAGATCCAGACTCTTACCCTCTGGACCCTCTTCTCTCTCCTGCTCTCCATGGGCTTAAGACTTGACTTAGTAAAGGGACAGACTCTCAGGAAGACAAAACTATCCCTCGAAATATTCCTGTATTTAAATTTTTCCTTCAAGATACATACATTGCGCCTCTTGCTTTTGGCTGACTCCCTGATTGTGTTTTCTTTTCCCTTTTTTGCTCTCAATTTATGGTGGTTATTCTCTGACAAATCGATTTTGACTCTGTTATTGTGGTGCCAACTTTAGCAAACTCTTCTGTGAAGGTACTTGCTAGTTCTATTGTCTTCACATTATGAGGGCTATTAATATAATCCAGAATATTCCATGATATTCAGCCTGGGGCTGATTGTGTCCCATTGGCTCACCATTCCCGTGTTCTTGCATGTTTGTGATGCACCCACAGACACATCCGGCCTCTAGGCAAAGACAGTGTGCACAACTCGATCGACCGATCGTGGAAGGCAGGGTGCGATTATGTCCAGATGAACGGGACTGAGTGTTGGTGCCGTGAGAGTTCACGCGATGCTAAAGCGGGTAAGGAAAGACTTTGTGGAAATCCCAACCGTTCTGTCTTCTGAGCTTCTCTTGAATGAGTTCCCCTTACTATAATTTCATTCCTCCCTGGCCCAGGCCACCCCCGTCTCTGATCCAAATGACTGTACCTGCTTCCTGATGACTTCTCCGACATGTATATTTTTGAAGCCATGGTATGGAGGTAGGACTTGCGTCCCAGAGCATTCACCGGTATTAGAGTGAATAAAATGACTTTCAGTAAATTTGCCAAGTTGTACGTCTCCTGGCACCACAGTCCCAGTTTAGAACATTTCCATCACCCAGTAAGATGCCTTACGTGAGTTTATCATTCGGCCCTGTTCCCATCCCCAGTCCCAGGTTGCCTGGGGACCCACGAATCCACTTTCTGGCCACTGTTTGCCTTTTCTGAACATTTTATATTTTTTTAAAATTTATTTATCTATTTTTAAAAGATGTATTTGAGAGAGCATGCGCACGAGCAGGGGGGAGAGGCAGAGGGAGAGGGAGAGGCAGACTCCCCGCTGAGCAGGGAGCCCCCATGCAGGGCTCCATCCCAGGACCCTGGGATCATGATCCAGGCCTAAGGCAGACACTTAACTGACTGAGCCCCCCAGGCTCCCCGTGAACATTTTATATAAAGGGACTTCCGTATATTCTTTTGCGTCTGTCTATTTTCACAGAACGTAACATTTCAGAGGTTCATACATGTTGACGCGTGTATCAGCACTTTGTTTTTATTGCCAGATAATATTCTACTCTGTGGATGGACCACGTCTTGTTTCTCCATTTTACCAGCTGACGGGCACTTGGGTTGTTTGTACTTTTTGGCTATTGGGATTAACGCTGCTCTCAACTTTTGCGTTTAAGTTTTCGTGTGGACCTATGTTTTCATTTCCTTTGGGTATATACCTCGGAGTGGAGTTGCTGTGTGGTAACTCTCTTTAACTTTCTGAGACACTTCCATGTTGGTTGCCAAAGCGGTGGCCCTGTTTTCAGTTCTTGCCAGCAGGCAGCGTCAGAGGGGTCTAGTTTCTCCATATCCTCACCAACACTTGTTACTATCGTTTTGGTGATGGCCATTCTAGTTCTCTCTCTTTTTTTAAAGATTTTATGTATTTGACAGAGAGAGAGATCACAAGTAGGCAGAGAGGCAGGCAGAGAGAGAGGGGGAGAAGCAGGCTCCCTGCCGAGCAGAGACCCCGATGCAGGACTCGATCCCAGGACCCCGAGATCACGACCCGAGCCGAAGGCAGGGGCCCAACCCACCAAGCCACCCAGGTGCCCCTCTAGTTCTTGTGAAGTACTACCTCATCCTCACATTTAGTTTTGCAGGGTGAAGGGCATTTGTAATGTGGGGCAGTTGTCTGAGTAAACAGGAACGTGACTGAAGATCGTGGTTTATTGTTTGGGTGGGCAGCTCCCCTGGTATCCTTGTAATGGCTGCTGAAGATTCATGGAGTTCTAGGCTGAGACTGTAGAGAGAAAATGTATGTGTTTACTCTGGACTTTACATTTTATATCTTGAAACAAAATTTAAGAACGGTATTTTAAAAAATCAGTTAATATTTAAATCACAATGTTCATAAAATTTGAAAAAGAAGCCTGCTACGAAGCAAGTGTTAAAGCTATAGTTTGGAGGGCCCTTTGGGTTTGATTATAAAGTCCAAAATTGAAATTACTCATTTGACGTGATCCACAGGAGCCATTTTCTAGTGCGCCAGCATTAATCCACTTAGAGCTGAGTGACTAATGGATTAGCAAGCCATTCCATTTTCTATAAAGAAATGGGTATCACAGAGGCCAGAGCAGCAAAAAGAAGGCTGAATAGAATCATAATTCATGTATTCAAACGATACAAAAAATAGAGGTGGGATTAATGTTGCATTCGAGTTTAGACGGGATGTTTAGGCATTGCGTCTAGAAATAATATTCTGAAATCTATAAAGGATACGAATTCTTAGGTGTTTAAGTAGACTCCGAGAGAGAAACTTCTTGGTAAATGTTAAAATTGGGTCTTGGAATACTTAATTACATTAAAAATTGTTTGGACTTTGGCAAAAATTGCCTTATTGCTCTTTCCACTGATTTTCTGCCAAATTTTTTCTGCTCGGTGTGCAGAACTTCGGCAGCGACTCGTGTGTAAGGATGTTTGCAGACACACAAGATGATATTTGTGCTTATCTTAAGTCATTTCATTAGGTCTCATCTTTATGTTATTACTGGTTTAAGGATTTGGGATTTCTAGGACCTTGTTGATATTTTTGGCACACTGAAACATGACAAGTGCTGGGGGGTAGATCATAATGCACAGAGACATATTGACAGACCATCCAAGCCATCTGCTTGCCATGTCCAGTAGGAGTTGTCTTGTTGGTGTAGTTGAGAAAAGGCGCTCACCCTTCCCGTACATGCCTGTGATGGGACCAGAAAGTGAGCAACGGCTGTGCGTGTTGGCGGCCCACTAGGGTACTGATATTTGCCGCAAAGGTATGAGTCAGTTCTTGAAATGATAATGAGTCAAAGAAGAAGAAAAGTGAGTGTACAAGAAAAAAAGTGTTGGGGAGAGAGAAGTCCATATTTGGTCCAGCTGAGGAATGTCACTGTCTTTATGCTTGACTATACGGGACAAGAAAACAGAAATACGACCTCCAGTGAGCATAAGTAAGTAAGTAAGTAAGTAGTAGGTGTTGAATCTTTTTCTTTCTTTCTTTCTTTCTTTCTTTCTTTTTTTTTTGGTTCAGGGAGGGCTTGGGGACATGGATAATAGTGCCGAGGAATGCAGAGCAGAACCAGACAAACTAGTGTAGAGGTTCTGGGGGTGATGGGAAGCTACAGTAGATCAATGTGTGGAAATTCTGAATTCCATAGAGGAAACGCAAGCATGGGAAAGGAACAGAGCTCAGGTGGAAAAACCAGAGGTTTAGATGTTGTAGGAAGGCAGCCAAATGGCAGAGGAAAGGGTGGACAGAAAATGAGGAAGGGAAGAAGGAATGGAGGGCCGGAGAGCAGGGCTTTGGCATTCTTTCCTCCCCACTCAAACAGAGAACCCACCAACTGGGACACAGTGCCTCTTCGTGGATTGGGGAGAATCCTCAGAAGGATACCACTCCCTGCACAGAGAGGGGAAGTTTCTGAGAAAAGGCCTGATGGAGGGAGGGTCCGTGATTTGGAGGTTGCACCTGGCCCTGAAAATTTTACACCTGCCTTCCACAGTCGCTGGCTGTCCTTGCAGACAGCTAAAGCATCCCATTGGAGTGGTAGAATGCTCAAGATTTAAACAACCCCCCCCCCACTGATTTATAAATCTATCACTCACGGTACGCTGAAAGCCGAAGAACTTTTAGTTGACCAGAAACACAAAAGTCCGTATTAGAGGAGAAAGAATTGCTGCTCGTAACTTCCTCCTGCAGGGAAAAACAGATTCCATCTTCTTTGTAATAAGAAACCTTTTGTTTTAGGAATGGTTGCTGGAATAGGTTGGAAAGAAGGCCATTTCATACAAGCGAACACGAATTCTGTGAGATGGAAAATGGCATTCTATCCTAAGCAAATACGGAAAGAGCTGGAAGCCTTTCAGGTGCTTACATTTCTGCTGTAGAAAAGAAAAGCATTCTGGCAAATGTTAGAAGATCCCCAGGTAAGTGAGGCAGAATCTCTCCCAGCTTTCTCAGTCTCACTCCCATTAAAGACAGCGAGTTGTCTCTTTTCTTACTTTTGGTCAGGGTATAGTCAGTGGTAAAGACCAGCTTAAGAATTCCAAGGCCCAGACATTTCCAACACTAGGAGATACGCAGGTAGGTTTCGAGGGGAACAACCTGTAGCAATAGGCAACTGGCAAACGCCGTGGACCCCACTTTTTTGTCCTGCTGCAGTCTCAGGATCCTTCTAGATTCCAACACTGACCTGTAGAATGGCATTCTTCAGTTCCCTGGGCTCCAAGCCTATCTGTCTGAGGCCTGGCAATCATTTCATCGTATCCAGCTGAAAAAATTAATTTGATATTTGTTCAAATAATTTTGAATATATTGAGGTGGGGAATTGTTAAGTGGCATGCTTGACTTTCATAGGCGACGTACGTGACTGAATCACTTCACAGTCAGAAGATGAAGGCACTAAGAGGTTTTGCCGTCTAATGGACAGATGTGAATTTAAGTTTTTCCAGCCAGTTTTAATATAACCAGCATTTGAGTTAAAAATAGGATTCTAGGGACGCCTGGGTGGCTCGGTTGGTTGAGCAGCTGCCTTCAGCTCAGGTCATGATCCCAGTGTCCTGGGATCGAGTCCCACATCAGGCTCCTTGCTTGGCAGGGAGCCTGCTTCTCCCTCTGCCTCTGCCTGCCACTCTGTCTGCCGGTGCTCGCTCGCTCTCTCTCCCTCTCTCTGACAAATAAATAAATTTAAAAAAAAATAGGATTCTACCAAATTGGAATTTGGGGGTCCCCAAGCAGCCTAATGACCCCCAAACTACAAAGCTACGGTAATCGAGGCATTTTGGTACTGGCCTAAAAATAGACCGATAGAGCAAGAGAATAAAATTGAAATCCCCGGAATAACCCTTACATCTGTGGTCAGTTGATTTTCAATAAGGGTACTGCTCTAGAATAAATGTGCACCCCCCAACCCCCCACCACCCTGCTCACATGTTGAAACCTAATTCCCAGTGGGATAGTATTTGGAGGTGGGCCTTTGGAAGGGCATTAGGTCATTAGGGTAGAGCCCTTATAAATGGGATTAGTCCCCTTATGAAAGAGGCTCCAGAAAGCTCCCTCACCTCTGCCATATGAGTATGCGGGGAGAATGAACCAAGAAATGGAACTCACCAGGTAGGGAATCTGCTGGCATCTGGATGTTGGACTTCCCGTCATCCAGCACTGCAAGAAATAAATGTGTGTTGTTTAAGCCCCACCAGTCTATGGTAGCTTGCTAAAGCAGCCCTAATGGACTGACAGATACCAAGACAATTAAAAACAGGGTAAGAATACTCTTTTCAACAAACGATACTGGGACAACTGGATAGCCACATGCCCAAAAAAAAAAAAAAAAAAAAGTGAAGTTGGACCCCTATCTCACACCATTCACAAAAGTAACTCCTAATGGATCACAGATCTAAATGTAAAAGCTAAAACCAAAATCATTGGAAGAAAATAAGGAAGTCAATCTTCATGACCGCAGAACAGACTGGTTTCTGAGATGTAACACAGAAAGTATAAGCAACAAAAGAAAAAAAATAGATACATTGGACTTTATCGAAGATACAAAGTTTAGTACTGCAAAGGATGCCATCAAGACTGAAGAAAGCACCTGGCAGACTGGAAAAAATTTGAAAATCATACATCTAAGAAACTAGTATCCTAAATATACACACACACATGCACATATATGTGTGTGTGTATATATATATATTTTTTTTCAAAGTCTTAGAACTCTGTAATAAAAACACAACCTGAAAAGAAAAACAGAAAAGGGTTTAATACTCATTTCTTTTAAAAAGATATGCAAATAGACAGCACATGAAAAGATGTTCAACGTCATTGGCCTTTGGGGAAATGCATATTAAAACCATGGTGAGATTACCCCTTCACAGGCACTCGGGTATGACGGCTAGGATCAGAAAGACGCAATAGCAAGAATTGGTCAAGATACGGAAAACGTGAAACCCTCTCACACTGCAGGTGGAAACAGAAAATGGTGCAGCTGCTTTGGAAAACACTGGCAGTTCCTTAAGTGGTTAAATGGAGTTACCATGTGACCTGGCCATTCCACCTTTGTGTATAAACCCAAGAGAGAGGAAAACTTACATCCGCACACAAATTTGTACGTGAATGTTCATAACAGCTTGATTCATAGTAGCCAAAAAATGGGAACAGCCCACATGCCCGCACGCTGAAGAATGGACAAGCTGAATGTGGTATATAGTCCCATAGGATATTATTTATCAGTTAAAAAAAGGAAGTTTGGATACTTGCAGCAACATAGCTGAGCCCTGAAAACATTGTGCTCAGTAGATTGGTGGTTACGCAGAACTGGGTTTGGGAGGATGGGGTAGCGTGGGGGGAAGGGCGAGTGACTGCTAATAGGATCAGAGTTTCTTTTAGGGGCTACCAAAATGTTGACAATCAGATTATGGTGATGGGTAAATCGCAGAAGCTGAACAAGTGGAAGGGAAGAAAAAAAAAAAAACTAAAACTATTAAATTGTACACTTTAAATGGCTGAATTATATGGTGTGTCAATAATCGCTCAAAGCTTTTTAAAAATGGTTTTTGGCTTAATCATACATCATAACCAGTGAGAAATATGCTGAGTAAATGTTAAAACATTATTTTATGTTCTGCTCATTGACTCCTATTTTAATTAGGGAAATATGCATTTCTAATTACTGCCATTGTGTGCCTAAGGCTGATGTGTTTGGATAGATCTTTTTGACCATGGAAAATAGTTGTTCTTTAATCAGGTCAATAAAATAATTACTGCTGGCAGATGGATGTGCCTCCTGTTCAACATTGAGGTCATTCGGGGCCCCTGGGCTTCACAAACTGTAGGTGGAAAATTAAAACCACTTAGTGTTTCTACACATCGAGCCCTCCCGACGTAATACAGTCTGCATGCAGGTTTGTGCTCCGTAATACATTTGGCCAAATTTCATCTCTTCAGTAATGGAGTGCTGCTTACTTACCAGTTTCTTAAAAGAGATGGTACCATGCAGTCCATCTTTTTTTTTTTTAATATTTTATTTATTTATTTGACAGAGCTCACAAGTAGGCAGAGGCAGGCAGAAAGAGAGGAGGAAGCAGGCTCCCTGCGGAGCAGAGAGCCCGATTCGGGGCTCGATCCCAGGTCCCTGGGATCATGACCCGAGCCAAAGGCAGAGGCTTTAACCAACTGAGCCATTCAGGCGCCCCAATTTTTGTTTTTAAGATAGAAAAATGATACTCCAATTTTAGAAGCCACGGGACCGAAGCACTCAATGAGTTCTCATGGAATGTGAGCACATGTTTCTAAACCTAGGCTAGGTGTTTTCAGTATAGCACCAGAGAAGGGCCCTGTAGGGTCCCTGTGGCGTCAGAGGTCAAAGTCATTTTGGAATGGAGGACTTAAACACAAGGGTGCTTTGTGGGAAAAGCTAGGACGTCATCATGCGGTAAATTGGCGGGGTATAGACCCAAGATGGGCTGAGAACCGAATCCTTGGGAGGGTTTCCCACAAGCTGTAGCCTTGGAGTTAGGCCACGAAAGCAAATAGAATTAGGACAAGTGAAAGGAGGGAGGGAAGAGGGAGAAGGAAACGGGTCCAAGAAGTAGAGGCAAGAGGCGCCATGCAGGTAACGGAGAGAAGCCTTGCAGGTGCGCGCCGGTGACTGGCTCTGAAGGACGGTGATCCCCCGGGTCTGTGAGAGCCAGCTTGATCTAGGAGGCAGGGATTCCACTGGAGATGGAGCGAACAACTCAGCGAGAGGGTTAGGTTTGGACAGATGAGTTTTGGTTTGGGGTTTGAGATGGGGAGATCGTAGGAGTTGGGAATCAGCTACACGGCCCTGGCCTCCATCCAAGCCTCAGGCCAGGAGAGGTTGGATAAAGGGGCAAGGATGGATTTGAACTACTGAAACACACACAAGCCAATACCCATCCAGTGTGCAGAAGTCCGAGCCAACGACTATGTATTTTAGAAAGAGAGTGTGTATGGTATATAGAGAGATTTTGTAGAATTCGAGTGACTCTTCCAAACAGCACATTGACGTGGGGACTTGTTATGACCACTGTACAGATGTGGGCATGGATGGCCAGAGAGGCAGAAGTTAAATGCCTGGTAAACAGAGGAGCTGGAATTCTGGAATTCTGAATGCCTCAAAGCTGTAAGTTGTTCAGATCAGGGTGATGCTTTTGACAGCAAGGGAGAGCTTCGGGAAGGATGAGGGAGGCATCAGGTGGGGGTGGAGAAGACGAATTCAACTTAGCACATTCTGAGTTTAGAAGGATGTGAAATGCTTCACAGAAAGTACGCGTATATATGAATACGATGGTGCGCATATGTGCCCGCCCGTGTGTGTGCACGTGCAGGAGGGTATACGGGTACATTTGCACATGCACATGTTTATGCGAACACACATGCGCACACATCTGTGTGTGTGTATGTCTGTGAGGGGTTTGTGCCTGCATGTACATATACGTGCGTGCAAATATGTGTATATGTGTATCCTGATATGACGCACCTGTACACACAGGCATATATACACCCGCATACTTTTTTTTTTAGATTTTATTTATTTGAAAGCGTATGAGAGAGAGCACAAAGCAGGGAGAGTGGGAGAGGGAGAAAGCAGACTCCCCACTGAACAGAGAGCCCGACCTGGGACTCGATCCCAGGACTCCAGGATCATGACCTGAGCCAAAGGCAGACGCTTAACCCACTGAGCCACCCGGGCACCTCCATCCACACAGTTTCACTTGAATGTTTTACATCTGTCACAGTTCAAAGTAGTCGAAGCCGAATTCGTTTTCCTCGACCTCATCGAAACTTCGTCATCCTTCCCTTCATGTATGTATATACATACGCATGTGTGAACGTGTGTTGAAACGTACATGCGTGTGCGTTGTGAACGAGCCACGGGAGCTTCGCAGAGGAATCGCCCCCGATTCCGTGTCACGGGGTCTCGGGGAGCCGTCTTACCCTATCGGAAGCGGAGTGACTTCCTGAGAGAGGCCGGACCCTTAGTTCACTGAGCCTCTTACACGCTCACAGATGGGTCATGAGGAGCATAGGGGGCGGCCAAAGAGGAGGAAGACCGAGGAGAAGGAACTCCTTGTGGAGTGCGCCAGCGTTCCAGGCCGCGCTTGAGTGGACGCAGCAGCCTGACCAAGGCCTGCAGGTGGGTTAGTGGTTAGTGGTTTGGTTAACTCGGGCACCGAGTGAGGGCCCCGGGGACACCAGAAGTCTCCGATACGGAGCCTGCCCTTACCGAGTCCTCAGGCCACTGGTGGTGAGCGAGGGGACACGCGTGGCTTGAGCGAGTGGGCCTGCCCGTGCGGCTGCGGGGGTCCGGCTGCGGGGGTCCCTGAGGAGGATCGTCAGCTCTGAGTCGGGGGGGGGCTGGCGGTAATGGCTGTTTGAGCGTCCAGAAGGATGTATTTCACGCAAATCCATCCGCTGGGTGAAGCCCAGGTCATTAAAAACGTCTCCACCAATCACTGCGCGCCTGCCCTTCGTCCTGATGAAGCTGCCCTGGCAGAATGTTGGTTTGTCCATCTTGCTTCCAGTGTTGGATGGAAACACCTGTCACCAAGCCCAAGATCAGGCAGATTTCCGCCTGTATTTTCCTCTGGGGGTTTGATAGGTTAACGTCGTGGGCTCTGAGCCGTTTTGAGTTCCTTTTCGCGTATGTGTCTGACTTCATATTTTGCATATGGGCGGCCAAATGTTCCAGCACCATTTGCTGACAGGAATATTCTTTCCCCATAAAATTACCTTCTTCAAAAGTGAGTGTATTCGTGTGGGTCTATTTCTGGGCGCTCTCTTCTGTTCCGCTGATCCATGTGTGCCCTTTTGTCAAAACCACCCCACCTTGATTGGTGTGGCTTTGGAGTAAGTCTTGAGATTGGGTAATGTGAGTCCTCTGACTTTGTTCTTTTTCCGAATGGTTTCGGCTCTCCTAGTTCCTTTACCCTTTCTAGAAGGGCTTGAGAGTTAGCTTGTTGGTAGCTACAGAAAGCTGGTCAGGATTTTGACTTGATTGCATTGGACCTATAGCTCAGATTGGAGAGAATTAAGCTATGGTTTTGAGCATCAGGTGTTTGTTTTTTTTTTTAAATACTGTATTTTTTTTCCTTCTAATTTTTCAGCTTTTATTTTAATTCCAGTGAGTTAACATACAGTGTTAGTTTCAAGTGTACCATCTAGTGATTCACGGACATCAGTTTTTAAATTGGGCTCTCATTCTTAGCAGAGCTGGATTTAGGGGAGGCCCACGCTGCTGGGCGGTGCAGGCCAGGGAGACAGCAGTAAAGAGAGACGAGAGGGCATGTGGGTACTGTGCAGGAGAGAGTGAGATGGAGGTGGGAGCCAGGGGGTTGGGGGTCCATTGGAGAAAATGGGCCTAGGGGAGGGGGCAGTGTCTAGGCATCTATTAAAGGCAGGATGCTAGGCCAGCTCCGTGGGGGCATGGTTGGGAGGCAAAGCAGATGGCCCCACCATCGTTTTCAGCCTCCTCCTTCTCCCTTCCAGAAGGGAGAGAAGGCAGGAGCGCATGGGCCGCCTTCCAGAGCCAAGCTTAGCCCGAGCTGGTGCCTGGCTCCATCTTGGTCCTCGGGAAGGAGCTCTAACCGCGCCCAGCCTCCCCGGCCTTCCCTCCCCTGGGACCTTGAAGATCAGCCTGAGCCATAACGAAGGAACCAGAGCTTGTGTGGAGTAGGGCGTCATTTTAATGACCTCTGATGGTTTGGAGTGATTGTTAAGGGGCAGAGCCCTTTCAAAACATTCATTCCCACCCAGAGAAGTCATTTCTCCCCCTTGAATTGAGATTCCAGTTTTTGGAGAATTAATATCTGGTGGAGTGAAACACAAATCATTTCTTTGGCCTCTTAGAGGTTTACTGGGTTGATACGGTTTTTATGACCTTTCAGATGTTCCTATGTGCTCTGCCAGCCCGAGCCTGTTGCGGCTTTAGGGCTCTCCTTTAGCAAAGACGAAGGTAACATCTTCAGCAAACACAGGGACACAGCCTGCCAGGCAAGGTGAAGTCATTGCTCCCAGCCCACGGTCCGTTGTTTCAAGGTCATCAGGGTGTTCCTGGTGCCTTTCAGCCCACCCCCTGCCCTTTTTATTACTGAAGATCAAAAACATATAAATAAATGTCAAGGGCGTCCCCTCCAAGCCTCCCTCCCCCCATTAAGTATTACAGTAAGTGAATTTCTTCCTTTTGTCAATTCCTCCAGGAGCAAGGGAGGTGCCCTACTCCATAGCAGGACAAGAGGAAGTTTAGGGCTTATAATTAATTTTTTAAATCAGAGTTTAATTGCAATTTAATGATGAGAGGGAAGATGCTTATTACCTAGTGGCCCAATAAATATTTTCTGCTAAGTTTCGAGGCCATTTGAGAGGAGACCTGCTGTAAGGAAATTGAAAAACTCGCAAGTCGCTTTGAGGGAGGCAAATCATTATATTCAGACACTGTTGCTAAGAGCAGCCCAGCCCTCTCCCTTCCTCCTCTCCCTCCGCTGGTTTTAAAAAACAGAAGCTTAAAAGCCTCCTTTGTGTGGAGGGGAGAAATATGCTAATTCGGGGCCCATTTCCCCTCCCGAGTCTCCTCTGGGCCTGTCATCGCTGCAATATGAATGATGATGGGGCAGGCTCCGGTCCGTATTGTGCAGGGACAAAAGGGCTGAATAGGGCGGCAGCTCCGCTCACCCGTGACGCCCCCCGGGGCTGCCTGGAGCTGAGTGGGTTCTCATGGGTTTACTCTGTCCTCCCCCACCCAGGCATTGCCTCTTGGGGCCAGACAGCCCGCTTCTCCAGGGCACTGAGGCCGCCCCCTTGCAGGAAGGCTGTGTGCTAGGGACTCAGGGCGGCGGGGTAGGGAACTTACAAGGCAGAGCCAAGAAAAAAAGAAATGGGCCTTTTGAAATGGCAAAAACTTGATTAAGTCAAGGCCGGGACTGCGGGGTTATCCAGATCCCTGCGCTCGCCAAGGCAGCCTTCTCCCGCTTTAATTTGTTGTTTTTCTTGTCTTCAGCTTAGTCATTTGGTGCTGTCCTTGGATGTGTAGTTAGATTTGTCTGTGTTCAACTTTGATTTTTAGGTGGCAGAGTTAGCCAGGATCCCTGTACAGTGAGATGACAGTATTGGCTGTGGAATCCCACGTTCAACAATAGGGAAAAAAGGTTTTCCTTCCTGCTCCGACTGGCTGATTTTTATGCGGGGAAGTGCACTGATTTAATTCCTGTGGGCATGGTTTAGCTCAGTTAGTTCTTTAAATGTGCGAATTTTATAACTGAGGAATAATGCATGCATTGCCAAATAGCCATTAAGACCAACTTCCCAATTGAAATTTCACATGACTCATTGGAGGCAATTTGTATATTTGTCATGTATACTTGTAGTGGCACGATCGTGAGTCTTATACCACCGTTTGAAGCTAGAAAATGAATGTTAATTGAATTCTAGGTTTGTGCTGAGTGCTTAGTAGATACTGATAGGGGCTCGCCTTCCGTGCGGAACAAAATTATAAGATGTCTCCATTGCGGTGGCATCTTTGTTTCTCTTGACCATAAATTCAGAAAAGCTGGTTAATCTTTGCACTGTAAACAGGGATGTTATTCACATCCAGGGAACTTCATTGGCTAGAAACCTCGGTTAGAGCTCATTTGTTCACCTCTCCAAGAGAAGTAGCTCCCGGACTAGATGCAAGCAGGTTTTAAATGACAGGCTCTGTGGATTTGTTTCTTCCAGCTAAGGTCTGGGTTTTGTTCATTGGTATGGTAAGCACGGTTTCGCATTAAAATCACAGCTGCTCGCTCAGCAGCCACCATTAATCTATTTTTCTGATTAAAATCAGTGGGTCAAGGAAGTCACCGGTGAAGAAGCAGATCCGCCACCTAATTTTAGTGACTTAAAGTACCGACTGGTGATGGTGGCAAGCCCAAGACTTGTCTCATTCAAACTCACATCAGAAAGCAGTGGTTTAACCACACGTGTTTTGTTTGTTCATTTGTTTAACCTCAACAGGTGGCGTAAGATCGGCATTCAAGAGCCACCTTGTTCTTGGTAGCGTGTGTGTGCGTTAATACAGAATCTTGTTGAGCATGTTTCTTTTAAAGATCCTGTTTATTTTAGAGAAGGAGGGGAGGGGCAGACAGAGTCTTAAGGACACTGTGCAGAGTCCCATGTGGGGCTCGATCACAACCTGAGGGGAAACCAAGAGTCAGTTGTTCAACCGCATGAGCCACCCAGGTGCCCCTTGTTGAGCATTTTTTTTTTTCCCTACATCTAGCAGTGATCGTCCACTCACACGTTTCACAACAAAAATGCAAAAGTTGAGGGGTTCCCTGGATGGTTCAGTCGGTTGGGCACCTGACTTCGTTTAGGCTTCCGTAATGATCACATGTGGTTGTGAGATTGGGTCCCACGTCAGACTCCACATTTAGCCTGGAGTCGGCTTGGGATTCTTTCACTCTCCCTCCCTCTCTGTCTCCGCCCATGAGTTCTTTCTCTAAAACAAATAAAAACATCTTTTTTTTTTTTTTTTTTTTATAAAGATTTTATTTATTCATTTGACAGATAGAGATCACAAGTAGGCAGAGAGGCAGGTAGAGAGAGAGGAGGAAGCAGGCTCCCGGCAGAGCAGAGAGCCCGATTCGGGGCTCGATCCCAGGACCCTGGGATCATGACCTGAGCTGAAGGCAGAGGCTTTAACCCACTGAGCCACCCAGGTGCCCCTAAAAACATCTTTTTTTAAACTGTAGAAGTTGAATGAAACTGGTGGTTAAGCAAACCCCTGCAAATGAGACTTCTTGCCCCCGTTTTGAAACTCAGATACACGAACTCCTTGTAGAGTTAAGGGTACAGATTTGTATAATGCCAGCTTTGGGAAAGGCACACGTAAGGGACTAGCTTTTATCTACGCTGACCTACAGTTAATACCCCACTTTGCTACATTCTTATTTACTCTTATGTCCCTTGAAGGTGTGTGGACTGAATATGGCCGGGCTCTGCAGGTGAAGATCTGGGACGTAATTAGAGGTTTTGAGGAACTTGCTTCCCAGGTGGCTTTGGGGAAGATGGTGAACTCCCAGTTCGTACAGTGAGGTCTGGGGCTCATGAAGATAGTGTGAAATCCCCACTGCCCCGTATCCCTTAGGTACCCACCCAGGTCGTCTTTCCTCCAGATGTCCTCCTTGGTGCGTGCGCCCTGCCCCCCAGCCTTTATCTGACATTCTTCTGGGAGATGAGCTTTGTTCCATCACTGCCCCGTAGCCACCCTCCCCCCAGTTCCTCCCGTCCTCCTGCAGTGGGTTGTGTGTGTTCTGGGAAGCTGAGAACCTGGTCCCTCTGGTTGTCCCATCAGTGACACCCATAGTGGTTGCCAGATGCTGGGCCTGTGCTGGGGAACGAATTGGGTGTGAAACCTGTGCTTGTGGACTGTCCATCCTGGTGACGGAGATCCCCTGTGATTGCCGCCACCGTGACGGTGCCCCCACACCATGGGGTAGGTTGCTATGTGCTCATCAAAAGCGAATGTTTGTGTCCCTCTACTCCCAAGATCCCCTTAGCTGATCAGACGGCAAACCACGCCCACTCTCTTCTTAGCCTCACAGGGCCCCGCACAATCCCTGGCACTTGGCTGGAGCTTGAGAAATGTGTGTCAAGCAAACCAAAGAGGTAGGAAGAGTTAAAAGGTTTGGAACTGCTTTTCGGTGTTGCTAGCAGTAAATTATAAGTCTTTAAAAAGGAAAGAATTGGCTTTCATCACCTTCTGTGCCCTTTCAACTGTAAGCCTTGGTATAATTTTAATTGAGAAATAATGAGGTATCTGGATTTTTTTTTCTGAGTGAGAAACAAAGGGAAAGAAATACAGATGTTCTGGCTGGGAAGTTCAGAAGGTGAGATTTTAGGTAGAGGTTTCAGACCGAGAACCATTTAGGGCAGCCCAAGTGAGAGGGAGTAAAGCAGATATATGAACTGACTGCTTTTTATTCACGATAACAGTTTAAACTAAGAAGTAATTTCTGTCTTTACCCCACTGAATGTATTAAAACAAGTTTGGGGTTAACAGGTTTGAAATTGAGATCTCCTTTCCTTTTGAATATTACCAAATTAGCAGTCATTAGTGAAAAAGAAATAACTTTTCAAAAACAAATAAATACACCAGGTAATTAACATATTGACTGATCAGCTATTGGGAGTGAATGTGTCAAATTACCTGTCACTTTCACCCAGGAAGCTGTTCTGTGAGCCTCAGAAAAGGTTACACAGCGAATAGGATTTTTGATATTTTAAACAAGCTAATTATCAGGGTGGCCAATTAGAAATAAAAATGTCCATGGGCCACCTGGGTGGTTTAGTCGTTTAAGCCTCTGACTCTTGGTTTCCGGTCAGGTTGTGATCTCAGAGGTGGTGGGATCAAGCCCAGTGTGGGCTCCATGCTCAGCAAGAAGTCTGCTTGAGATTCTCTTCCTCTGCCCAACCCGTTCCCCACCGTGTGCACATCTCTCAAATCTTAAAAGAAAAAAATTAAAATGTTAGATTTTCTAAATACATGTGAGTTTCGCAGTACTGTGTTCCATTTATCCTTTCTCTGCCAACCGTCAGAAACAAGCTTTAAAAAAAACAAGGCTACAAACTCATATTTAGTTTTGGGACTCGAGGAATCGGCCTAAATCAGGTATTTGCTTATTTTTCTCTGTCATCGCAAACATCGGGGAGGCTTATCTTCTTTGGTGATAAAACAACAGCAACAGCAACTTGGATTCTTTTAAAACATTCTAAGTGCTGAGGGGCATTTCATGTTCCCCCAAAGCAGGCTTTTTTTTTTTTTTTTTTTAAGATTTTCTTGATTTATTTGACAGAGAGAGAGAGGGATCACAAGTAGGCAGAGAGGCAGGCAGAGAAAGAGGAGGAAGCAGGCTCCCCGCTGAGCAGAGAGCCTGATGCAGGGCTCCATCCCACGACCCTGAAACCATGACCTGAGCCGAAGGCAGAGGCTTAACCCGCTGAGCCACCCAGGCGCCCCCAAAGCAGCCATTCTGAGCTGTGGGACAGATCACACTCATGCTACAGTTCTTGGTGAGAGGTTCCAATCTGTTGCTAATAAGAAACCATGCAGGTGTGTGTAGATTTCCTTTTTATCGGGATAAGTGTATGCATCTGTTCTTACCATGCACTGCCGTCCCTCCCTTGCACTTTGATCTACTTTTCTGAGTGGGCAAGAATCAGTGAGATCTCAGCTGGGGAGCTGGGAATTTCCCATAGTCCTCAGTTCTCCCCTGAGAGCGGGTGGAGCAGGTGACTGATATCCATGCATTATCCCATGGCTGGGGCTGGTTGACAAGTTCCATCCTGGAGCTTTATTTCCTTCGTGAAAAAAGCATTTTCAACCCCACTCTGGTCCTGCCTATTAATCATAACAGCGACTTTTTATTGAGTGTTCCCAGCTCTTGTGCAAAGCCCGTGGCATGCATTAGCTCACTTAATCCAATGGCATGCTTTATCAGTGGCTTTTCATTAAAGAGATAAATTGATGTTAACAAGCATTGATTTCCAAAGATTTATGTTGTCTTTTCCGTTACACTGTCTTGGCCCTGTACGATTTTACTTTTAAAAGGTATTTTGTAAAATTCATGCATGTGTTTTTTTGCAAAGATGTAATGTGTATTTTAGGAAGAATTATCTCTGTCGAGCGCGTGCGTTGCCGATTTGGCGGTTGGGCCTCCTCCTAACAGAATATTTACTTTGATAATTATGCATCAGGCAAAAACAAGAGCATGTTTGGCTGTGAGTCAAGAGACCTGAATCTTTACTCCTGTCTTTCCCAAGTACAGACTAGAAAAGGAGAGAAGAGCTAGATGGTTTAAAAAATTTCCTCCCGCTTTTAGAATTCTGTGTGTGCGTGACATTTATTTTAAGCTGGACCAGAAAATCAGGGAAGAACTGAACAAAACTCTTCTCGTGGGGCTTCTGTGAAGAAATTCTAGATTGATTACAGGGACTTCATCTTAAATGCCCAGGTGGTAAAATGAAGGTAAATGGCTTGTGCTTTCTGGGCCCTGGGTGACATTGCCACCTCCGTGGCAGACGGAGGGCAAAGCCCAGTGACATAGTACTCGGTCACCTTCCTCTCTGAATTGACCCCCTCATTTAGCGGCCACTTTGAAATCACATTAGCCCATTCTGATTCCACTCGAGTATATGATTAAGTGACCTCAAACTGTTTGTAGATGGAGAACATAGAATGAACATTTTTTTTTTAAGATTTATTTATTTGAGAGAGAGTGACAGCACGAGCTGGAGGGGCAGAGGCGGGGGGAGAGGGAGAGGGAAACCCAGGCCGACTCCTTGCTCAGCGTGGAGCCCGACGTAGGGCTCCCATGTCATGACCCTGAGATTGGGACCTGAGCCAAAGCCAAGAGTCAGGTTGCTTAGCCGACTGTGCCCCTCAGGCACCCCTAGAATGAACACATTTTAAAGCATACTGGTGCGTTGCCGACATTACACACTGTCTTACTCCCTCAGACAGGGGAAGGGTTTTATCCAGTGGCTTGTGGGGCCATTGTGGGAGAATTCTGTTCTGTCTTCAAATCTGGGGGCAGTCGCTGAGTCCCTTCTCAGCGTCTGTCTGGCCTCACGGCGATTGTCCGTAGCAGTTTTGCGGTCATGGCCAAGAGTTTTCTCAGGACCCTGCTGTACACTTTTGGGGTCTAGAGGCACGATTTTCCATTTTTGACAAAATCGTAAACTTTCACATTTAGCGACAGTGTGGCCAATTTGTGTCCTAGCCACAGCTGTGGAGACCCAGCAGCTGATGGGCTTCGTGGCCTGTGTCCATTCCTGAGGTCGGAAACTATACCAAAGTCGTTCCTCAGATACTGCCCTTTTCTTGGAGATGTTCAGAATCTGTATATTCCCCAGTGGGAAGACATGACGTGCGATTTAATGGTGTAAAATACTGTATTAGTAGCTTTCAACGAGATTGCTCACCTAGACTCTCCATTGATGGTCCTTTCTACACACTGGGATGGCTTCCATCTGACCAGGCAGGGATGGGTGGTTATTTCAAGCGGTCTCAGTGGTTTCTGACTTTGAGAGCCCACCATAGTGGTAGAGTGAAGGACTTATCTGAGTTCTTCCTGCTTCTAATTTCCATCACTGAAAATAAACAGAAGAGGCAATTTAATAAAATATTGCATTTGAAAAAGTGTGTGTTTAAAAGTATGTGGTTGGGAGGTCTTATCTTTTTATTTCTTAATTTTGACCGGCAGGGGGCGGGGGGTCTTCATTAGTATAGAGTTTCATCAGCAGTAGACTCGATGAAATAGCTCATGTTTTTGTGCAAGTCCTATATTCTACAAACTCCAGCCCAGCCAGTGGCTGACCCACCAAGGCACTGGGTTTCTAGGGACTTCCATGTGAGCGCTCTTGAAGGACATATCTCCAAGTCCAGAGTGTTTCCCCGAATTAGCAAGAGCAGGCATTCTGATACCGGAAAGTGAATTTCAAAGACTTTGTCAAGCGACCTCCTGGCAAATTTCAAAGAGGTTGCCAAGCTCTGTTCTGGGTAATCATAGTCTGCTGTGTGTGAATGGTTTTCAGACTTCAGTGTGTAGAGCAGAATCACTTGGGGTGAGGCTGCTTCTCTGAGTCGTTCATCGCCCATCTGAGTAGGCAGGCTCAGGAAGGTCACGTCTAGAGGAGAGGAGGAGAAGGTGATAGCCACGTGCCCACCCAGATCCCCTTAATCCCCCTAGCAGTTCAAAGGCTGACAAATACCATAGTCTTCCTAGCCTAGCCTATGAGTAGCCTATTTTTTCATTGTTAAAAAGTTCATAAATAGACTGTTCCGGGTATACAACAAAATGTGATCCCTGGTCCGTGAATCATTAACCGGTTTACCAATTTTACACTGAAACTGTCTACCAGATTCGTGTTTGGGGCACGGGGAATGACGGACCAAAGCCTATTAGAATATCAAGTTCAGTTTTCATACTAGTCTACGGCAGGGCACTAAGTTTTATCCCTTTTGTTTGTAAAATATATTTTTGAGTGATAAGGGTCTAAATTTTGTCAGAAACTGTCTTGGTGTCATGGTTTGTGCTCTCAGCATATGAAGAAAATCAGTATAATGTGACCACTTTGAGAGGTTCAAGGGCACGGGTCAGTGACATCAGAGCTGAGAACAACTGAGCTCCTCCCAAGCTTCCAAAGAACCAGTCGCTGGCAGAGGATGCCGGGAGCCTGGTGGAATCCATGCTGGGTGTTGAGATGTCCGTTCGAGCAGGTGAAAGGTCATTTGTCCTGCGCCGTTACATGACTTAGGTGGACAGGGACACTGGTGGAGAATGGGGGTTGCTGCAGGATTCCTTACGTGATTTTCTTTTACTTCTTTTTTTTTTTTAATTTTTAAAATTTATTTATTTGTAAGAGAGAGGGAGAGAGAGAGCTAGCACAGGCAGACAGAGTGGCAGGCAGAGGCAGAGGGAGAAGCAGGCTCCCTGCCGAGCAAGGAGCCCGATGTGGGACTCGATCCCAGGACGCTGGGATCATGACCTGAGCCCAAGGCAGCCGCTTAACCAACTGAGCCACCCAGGCGTCCCTTTTAATACGGGGCTCGATCCCAGGACCCTGAGATCATGACCTGAGCTGAAGGCAGAGGCTCAACCCAGGGAGCCACCCAGGCGCCCCTGATTTTCTTTTACTTCTTACAACCGTCCTGCTGAACTGGTTGGTCACTTAAGGCACAGTGGACCTTAGAACCAGGACAGGCTTCTCGATGCATCTTGTCTGATCTCTGACCAGCGAGAAAGCAGAGAGGCTCAGGTGTGAGCAGCCCAAGTCCTCAGGACGGCGAATGACAGAGCCGCGCTTGCTTAGTAGGAAACGCGGCTCCCTTCCCTTGTACTACCTTGGAATCTCACATAACTTTCCCCGCCTTGTGGGCCTGCTGGAATTCTGTGCTCACGGGCCATCGCGAATGTCACGTGCCAGGAGGATGGCGCTCAGGCACCAGCTCCACTGGCCGATCGGGCTGCACTTGCGAAATACAGAGTTAAAGATGAAATTACGCGGAATTCGGAGACCGTGACCTCAGAGCATTAAACCAAGCTTGAGGCCCTTCTTGAGGGCAGGGCTCTCTGTGTCCTTTTTTTTTTTTTTTTTTTTTAAATAAAAATCAGAGGCAAATCTAATTTGGCTCTGAGTACCCAGGTGTTAACAACGTTCTCCAGATTCCAGAAACCAATTTTGACAATTTGTTAAAGAGTGCCCTTGGAGACACATCTTTTTTAATCTCATTGCCTTATTCTCCTTAGCTCCGTTTATTTATTTGGAGCTTAATCACAGACTTGAACCTCCGCGGGGAGGTGTGGGGGGGACATGGGAGTCAGAAGTGCCCTTAAAAACCCAGTCAAGCCAGACAAGGGCTCTGAAATGACCCCCCCACCCCACCCTGGGAGACAGGGAAAGATCTGGAAGGATAGAAATAATAGCACTTCCAAAGTGCCACATAAGGGGCGTCGTGGAGACTTTATGCACCATAGTTGGCTCGTAATGAAGGAGCCTGTTGAATGGCCAGCAGGGCTGAGGCCTGGGAAGGTCATGTGGCCTCGGGAGGTCGGTCAGTGGTAGAGCTGGGCTGCAGGGGCTGGCGGGTCGGGCTACGGGCGTGGGACCCCCAGTCCCTGGGGAGGAATGCCGCCCTGTGTTTCACCAGAGGATGGTTGACTTTGGCCTCCAGTGGCCTGGGTCCAGGTTCAGCTCAGCCTCTGACCTGCCGTGTGACCTTGGCCAAGTCCCTCGGGCTGCCTTTGGTCTCGATTTCTCCATCCATAAAAGAGGGGGGTGGTTAGGAGACAGCTGCCGGGGAGCGAGGATGAAGCTCCCCACTCCCGGGAAAAGAGAGGTGGCCCCCAGCGCACTTCATGCTTCCTCTTGCTTGGATCGGTAGGAAGTGGGCACCTCGGTAGGAAGTGGGCACCGTGGATGACGGGTTTGGAGGGGTCCATTCCCCCAAGAGGTACATGGTGGGGTGCGGTGTGTGTCTTCCTGCCTTTACTCAGCAGCCTAACAGCTAGAAACCCGCTAATCCGCGCACTGACTCCATGGTAGGGCAAGGAGATGGTGAGTCCCGCGTCTGGATGAGAGTAAGGCCTCCTTAAACTCACCGGGATGCCCCAGAGTTTAAAGGGGTACCATCAGCTGTATCCCCCGCTGCCAGGCCCAGCCCATGACTTTCCAGCCTCTGTTGTGACGATTTTCACAGCCCGCGTGGTCTTGAGTTCACCTTGAATTTGAAAATGTCTGGCTTCCTGGAGCCCTGCCTTCCGTGGGGGTGGTACAGTGTGTGTATGGGGGGTGGTCCGGCTTGGCATGAGTCTTTGTCTCCCACCTGCGTGGGGCGGGGGCGGGGGGCAAGGAAAGGTAGGTCGAGCCACCCGCTCTCTCTGGGCGAGAGACTACTCCAGCTGCCCTGGTTTCTGGCAAGCTGGGCAGGAGCTGTCCCAGAGGCGTGCCTGGGACCCCAGGAGCTGCTGGAGCTCGGAGCCCCGTCCGTGTCCGCGGTGGCCGGGTTCATCGGGAGCCCTGGCGGGGAGCGCTCATGGGCAGTTGCGCGCTCCTGGCGAGGGATCGGGGCTCCCCAGGGACGTGATAATTAGGAAGCTCGTTCTCAGTAGATCAGCTGCCTCCGGATGTGTGCCTTGTATGCTCAGGAAGGAGGAGAAACTTTGCCTTTTTAATCAAAACCACCTTCTCCCATCGGGGCCTCGTTGCTGTTGGGGCTTCCGGGCCCGCTTCCCTCCAGTGTGATGAGACACACAGCAAGGGTGTTGCTTATCTCCCTCCCCCCACCCTGTTCTCTGATCCCCCGGCATTCCCTGGGGTCTCTGATCCCCTAAAGACTCAGCCCCACTCCAGTCTCCAAGCGATCTGGACTCGGGGCTAGCTGCCTGAGACCAAGCCAACTGCCTTCCCTCCCATTATGTCACCCCTAAAACGGGGCTGTTGGGCTCTGACATGGAATGAATCCAGGAACAAATGCCCCCTTCACAACTCCGCCCCCATCCCTTTTCACCTCCCCATCCCTGCCACCTCTTCCAAGATGGAATTCCTTACATCTTGGACCGTCTTTTTCTTTTCACTCCCTTTCCTGCTTCCTCACTCCCACCTCCGAGGGGAAGCGTTCCATCCTCCTCCCACAGCTGGCCCCCCGCCTCGCCTGGGATCTCGAGTCCTCATTTATCCACATCCACTAGCACCTTAAATCTACCCCCCCCCCCCCCCCCCCCACCCCACCGCTGCCTTTTCAGCATGAAACATTCGGGAAGTTCCCCCTTCATCCGCCTGCATTTTTCTCTCACTTTCCTGTCACTACCCAATTTCCTTAGAAAGCTGGCTGCCCTGGCTTCTCCTCTTCGCTTCCCAGCCCTTCAGTTCGCTGGTTTCCATTCTAATCTTGCTGTCGATGCTGGTAAGGAAATTGGAATTTTCCATGTCCGTGGCCTTTGCCGAGTCTACGGTGTTCTGGCTGCCTTGACTGTGGACCACCTCTTCCTTTTCAGACTTTCCTGCCCCGGATCACCTCCGACTTCCTGAGGTGGTTGGCCTCCCCGTAGGCTCTTCCCTCTGGACCATCTCCCAATCGCGTCCCATAGAAAAAAAATGTCGAAGCCGTAACTTCTGATACCTGTGAATATGCCCTTATTTGAAAATGGGGTCTTTGCGGATGCAGTCCCGTTAAGACGAGGCTGTTCTCAATTAGGGAGGGCCCTAGTCCAGTGTGACATGTGTCCTTAGGAGAAGAGACACAGACACACACGGAGAATGCCACGTGATGATGAAGGCCGAGGTCAGGATGTTGAATCTATAAGCCCAGGGACTGGGGGGAGCCACCAGAAGTGACAAGAGGCAGGGAAAGACGCTCTCCTAGAGCCTTCAGAGGGCTTTCCTTTCCTGGAAAGGAAAGTACAACAATATAGAGGAGGGGCTGAGGAAATCAGGAAAGAGCATAAGAAATCAAAAGGCCTTATAAACCCACACTGGATGTGAAATCAGAAAGTTCATTCTGATAAAGGGAGGTCAAAGTCTTGCCCAAAGCGATAAAGCTTTGGGCAGGTCCAATTATGGAAAAGACTGAATTCTAAACAATCCTGTTCTCCATTTCCCGCTCTCTGTTTCTAGTTCTGGTGGTTTTTAATTTATGCAACATTTTGCACAGAGCACAGATGCATTCATATGTTGAATATTATTGCTACTTTATATTAAAAGTATCTTTTCTGCTCTAAAGGTAAGCTTTAAGAATTCTTGTGCTCTTTGTAATTCTTCTCCCTCCAAGGCTCAGATACTTGCTGCTGGAACACCTCTTTAAATTTTATCATGGGAAGCAATGTGAAGTAGGAGTCACTTCACAAAAATTTCTTTGAAAACACAGTTTACTTACAATACCTCCATTCAAGCACACTAGAATTTGAAGTGAGGTTGTGTCTGGGGAACAGTTTCCTTTGGGGGGCACAGGAAGGCTTTTGCCTGGGCCTGTAAATTACGTGAGGCATGTGGAGGCCTAGAAGGCCCCAGAAACCGTGTGGAAAGAATGGGGGTTGGAGAAACTCACTGGCTCTGAGTTGCTTGTCTTGGTTTGGAGCTGGTCATCATGATGTCGTCCACAAATGCAGTCTTAACTCCTTACTCGGGCCTGAGAAGAAGGGGCTTGGGGAATCGGGAGGGCGTGAGGGCTCATTAGAAAGGAGGGAGCATCCATCCACTGGGAGAAGAGAGACAATTTGTAAAGAAAACTGTCAGTGGGGCGCCTGGGTCGTGCAGTAGGTTAAGTGACTGACTCTTGGTTCTGGCTCAGGTCCTGATCTCAGGGTTGTAAGGTTGAGCCCCACGTCGGGCCCCATGCTCAGTGGGGAGTCTGCTTGAAATTCTTTCTCCTGCTGCCTCCCTCATCACCCCATGCTTGCTCTCTCTCAAATAAATCTTAGAAAAGAAAAAAAAAAAAAAAGCAGTGACAAGAGTGGGAAGGAGAGGAAGAAGGGTCTGTTCCCTGGAGATGTGGGGCCACTAGGAGGCTGCATCTCGGATACTAAGAGGCTGGGCTTTGGGGGGAAAACCATTGGTGGAAATGTGCAGATTTCAGAGGAATTAGTAGTTTGAATAAACATGGAAACATCCCTCTTGCTGACTGAATGACTCCCCACCGGGGACTCATTCCGAGGCCAGAAGAAACCTATAATATAATTTCAGGAAAGTGGAAATGATGTGGAATTGTTGGGGTTCAGAAGGGAATGGTCTAGAAAGACTTCTTGACCATTTTTGGTTTGCAATAAGGTGGTTTAATTAAAGTCCGGGGACAGGACCCGCGGGCAGAAAGAGCTGCACTGGGGTTGTGATGGGTGACTGATTATATACCTTCAAGTTGGGAAGAGGGTAGGGATGGCGTAAGTCTCCAAGGTATTTTGGAAACAAGGTTTCCAGGACCTTGACAGGGCTAGCTATTGTTAGGAAAAGGTCATTTATTACTGTTTCTTGTAAAAACTCAGTCATGGGATTTTTCAGAGGTGTATCAGCGGGCGTATGCTTGGGGGATATTCAGTAACACATGTGGGGGTGGTAGAGATCAAGGTGGTAGAGATCAAGGAAGTTTCCAGAGGAATTTCTGTATGTTAAAGGATCCCAGGTGGTGGGCTAAGATTGCCCTTGGCAAAGTGTCAACATTGAGGCAGCTGAGTCTCTAGAGGGAGGTCACTTTGCCTGTTGCAAGGACTTGTCAATGGGCTGTGGGTAGTAAGGACATTTCACCTTTTTCTTTTGCCTCTGTTTCCCACATCAGAAGGACTAGGCTTTGACAAACTTGATGGATAGCCTCGTGACCTTGATAAGGCTATGTAAGTAGAGTATTGTGCAGTCTTGTGCGTTTATCCCATTCTCGATCAATTCCCAGTTGACTGAACAGTCACAGCCACGTAACATAGAATGGTGACTCACTTTCTGGCCTGTGGTGGGTGCTTAATGAACCTTGGTTGAATGAATGAATGAACGAATGAATGAACATGTGAACGAACAAACGAACCAGTCACCTGACAAGGACGACGTCCATAGTGGCCCACATGAGCATCTCTCACCGTGATCTTGTTATGTTCAACACTTCCATCCGTATTTGGATCACAGACATATGAGATACATAAGGCAAATTTACTAGGAGCCATGTGGAATTGTGATTTATTATATAAAAAAAATACACATTTGGTTTTCACTGGGGGCACAGAGCTCCTGAAACCCTTGGAATTTCCTGCAATGGAGAGCCACACAGGTGTCTTTTTTATGTTAATGAGGTGACTGACTTCTGAAAGCTAAGGTTGGGAGTCTGCTACCAGTAGAGCCAACTATGTGATTAGAGTGGTGGAACTTTCCATCCCAGCCCCGCTGCCTCATCGCCCCCCACTTCCAACCCAAATCTCCACCTGGCCAATGATTCAATCAATTGTGCCTCTGTAATGAAGCCTCCATGAAAACCCAAAAGGACAGGGTTCGGTGAACACCTGGCGATTTGGGGACAGTCCTGTGCTGGGAGAGGGCTTGGAAGCTTGGGGGATTTCCCCATACCTTGTCCCTGTGGATCCCTTCATTTAGCATTTGATTCGTATCCTTTTGTATCATTTATAATAAACCCATAACCTAGTCGGTAAAATGTTCCTCTAAGTTCTAGAAGCTGGTCTAGCAAATTAATTGAATCCAAGAAGGAAGGGGGTTGTTGGAGCCTCCGATCTGTAGCTGAGTGACAGCCAGACTTGGAATTGGCACCTGAATTTACAGGGGTGTGTGGCGATGGGGAAGGGGGGGGCGGGGGCAGTAGTCTTATGGGACTGAGCCCTTAACCTGTGGGACCCCAATGCTGCCCCTGGGTAGCGAGTGTCAGAATTGACTTGAGTTGTAGGACGTCCCGCTGGTGTGGCGAGGCTGCTTGCTGGTGTGGTTCCCCCCGCCCACCCTGCACACGAGCGCGCACGCGGTGGAAGTGCTGGCCCAAACCGTTTGTAACAAACCTGGGAAAGTAATCGTGGAAAGACAGTGTCCCCCGGAGCATCCTAATCGGAGAGGAAGGCCTGTGGAGAAGCCCCAGGTGTCTTGCTCCTCCCATGCCATCACTCAACCCAGACTCCTCTGGAAGTTCCAGTGACTGAGTAGTGGTAAAAAGATACTTTCTGCTTGTCGGTCCTCATCCTCTTTGCTCCTTCTATGGTATTGAACCACATGTGACACTCCCAGCACGGGACTGTCCCCAAATCGACGCTCTGCCCTTTGTGGACCCTCTTCTACTCCTCTCCTTCCACTTTGGCCTCGTTCCCCTGCTTCTTTCATTTTCCACCCTTAGCCTCTTTGACCCTCCCTTTCATGGTTTCCCTTTCCCTTTATAGTTAAGAGACCGTGTTCCTTAAATTCTCATCTCTGTGTTTTTAGTCTTTGTCTCTTACCGGTCATTTGTTCACCCTTCATTTAAAATACATTTGCGGGGGCGCCTGGGTGGCTCAGTGGGTTAAAGCCTCTGCCTTCGGCTCAGGTCATGATCCCAGGGTCCTGGGATCAAGCCCCGCATCAGGCTCCCTGCAGGGAGCCTGCTTCCCCCTCTCTGTCTGCCTCTCTGCCTACTTGTAATCTCCGTCTGTCAAATAAATAAAATCTTAAAAAAAAAAAAAAAACAACATTTGCGGAGGACTTCCGGTGTGCTGGGGGACCAAGACCATGTCCTCACCCGTCCACGCTGGAAACTCCAGATTGCCTTTCGCGCCTTTTCCACTCCCAGGCGCACGTATCCAGTGTGAGGTCACCAGGGTCCCCCGGTGCCAGAGGTTGGCCCTCACGGTGGCTTGTTTGCCAGCCTCATGACCAACACGATGACCTTGGTAAAGCACAGGTCAGACCTGTTCTCGTGCCTTCCCTCGCTCCCCCGTCTGCATCTGGGATCAGCAAGGTGTTCCACCTACCTGATTCCCAGTCTACCACTCTCCAGCTCCTACACGCTCAAGACCCCCAACGTGCTCTTGGACCCTCTGTTGGAAAAATCACCTCCCCAACACGCCGACGGTACCGTTTTCCTGTTTGTGAGCTTTTCAATGTTTCCAGGGATGCTCTCCCCCTTCCCTGTTCTACCTTTCCCTTCTCTACCTTTCCCTGCTCTTATCCACCCTGCCCTGCCCAGTCCTTTCCTATTCTTGCCTTCCTTTCTCCACCCTTCCCTACCCTCTCTTACCTGGCCATTCCCAACCATACAGCAGTAGCCAGCTCAGCTCAGGTCTGCTCTGCAAAGCTTTCCCCAAGTTCTCCTTCCCTCCTCTCGTCTTCTTTATTGTGATACTAGAGGACCTGTAGCCAGTAGGATCACCCTGGTTTCAGAGGCTTCTCTGGGGCCCATCAGTCTGTGGGCAACTCGGAGACAGGCACCGTCTTGTGAAGTTAGCGCTTGGAAGGTGAGCCCATGCATGCTTATGGAACTAGCTAGAATTCTGCAGACAACTTGCAAGCGTTGAATGCTGTGAAGCTTCTGTTCTTAGTCCATGTTCGCAGTTTTGTGTGGTCTGATCTAATATGTCCATTTTGTGTCAGTATTTGCTATTCCCGTCTTGGCTTTCGGAAGTATTCTGCCCTTCAGTCGACTGACTGAACTCAGGGGGCTCAAAGAATATTTTCCAGCTTTATGAAGACCTCTCCCATCCTACTCATTATATGTATCTAATTGTTCCAGCCAAAACTGGGGGCAGACCCCAGAAATGTTGTAAATGTATGCTCCTCTTTCTTGCTGTTGGCAATTTTTCTATTATGCTTTTCCCAGCTCGGATGGTTTCTCATAAACATCAGTGAGATTTTGAGGCTATTGGTAGAGGTAACTTTTAGCAAATGGTGACTTGCTCATTTGCATGTTGTTCTTCGAGGGGAACATAGATCAAGGTATCACCCAGAGAATTTGTGAATATTTTGTCCAGTGGTTTTGATTTCTAAGACTGTGATACAGAACCAGAGTCGTCCTTAAGTTGAAAATGTCTTCTGTATTTAATGTATACCTTCTTCTGTATTCTGCCTTCCCCCTTAACAATATCTAACAATAATATTCTTAAGTGTTCCGTCCGGTGTATAAGTGGTTTAGCTGGACGCTTTTAAAAGAAAACCAATTGCATAGCTAGCCGTGATCGCCCCTTTTGGTGCTGAGTTGCATTTTGTTTTGGTCTTCATTCTCCCCTAAACTGCCGAGGGAGAAGCCCACTGCAGAGTCACAATTGCCATCTTTTGCTCCGGATGCACTTAAGTAGTCTTTGCAAAAATGCATAAGGCC
>PISX010002914.1:0-148666 GCA_004024625.1 Mellivora capensis | reverse complement strand
CAGGAAAGAATGTCCAATGGAAAAAAGACAGCCTCTTCAATAAATGGTGTTGGGAAAATTGGACAGCCACTTGCAGAAAAATGAAATTGGACCATTTCCTTACACCACACATGAAAATAGACTCAAAATGGATGAAGGACCTCAATGTGAGAAAGGAATCTATCAAAATCCTTGAGGAGAACACAGGCAGCAACCTCTTTGACCTCAGCCGCAGCAACGTCTTCCTAGGAACATCACCAAAGGCAAGGGAAGCAAGGGCAAAAATGAACTATTGGGATTTCATCAAGATCAAAAGCTTTTGCACAGCAAAGGAAACAGTTAACAAAACCAAAAGACAACTGACAGAATGGGAGAAGATATTTGCAAACAACATATCAGATAAAGGATTAGTGTCCAAAATCTATAAAGAACTTAACAAACTCAACACCCAAAGAACAAATAATCCAATCAAGAAATGGGCAGAGGACATGAACAGACATTTCTGCAAAGTAGACATCCAGATGGCCAACAAACACATGAAAAAGTGCTCCACATCACTCGGCATCAGGGAAATACAAATCAAAACCACAATGAGATACCACCTCACACCAGTCAGAATGGCTAAAATTAACAAGTCAGGAAATGACAGATGCTGGCGAAGATGCGGAGAAAGGGGAACCCTCCTACACTGTTGGTGGGAATGCAAGCTGGTGCAACCGCTCTGGAAAACAGCATGGAGGTTCCTCAAAAAGTTGAAAATAGAACTACCCTATGACCTAGCAATTGCACTACTGGGTATTTACCCTAAAGATACAAACATAGTGATCCGAAGGGGCACATGCACCCGAATGTTTATAGCAGCAATGTCTACAATAGCCAAACTATGGAAAGAACCTAGATGTCCATCAACAGATGAATGGATAAAGAAGAAGTGGTATATATACACGATGGAATACTATGCAGCCATCAAAAGAAATGAAATCTTGCCATTTGCAACAATGTGGATGGAACTAGAGGGTAGCATGCTTAGTGAAATAAGTCAATCGGAGAAAGACAACTATCATATGATCTCCCTGATATGAGGAAGTGGAGATGCAACATGGGGGGCTTGGGGGGTAGGAAAAGGAGAAAAGAAACAAGATGGGATTGGGAGGGAGACAAACCGTAAGTGACTCTTAATCTCCCAAAACAAACTGAGGGTTGCTGGGGGGAGGCGGATCAGGAGAGGGGGTAGGGTAATGGACATTGGGGAGGGTATGTGCTATGGTTAGTGCTGTGAAGTGCGTAAACCTGGCAATTCACAGACATGTACCCCGGGGATAAAAATAGATTATATGTTTTTAAAAAAATTAAAAAATTAATAAAAAAAAGAAAAGAAATACATTCTTTAGAGTTAATTGTCTCAGTTTCTGGGGGAAAATTCTCTCTTTTTTTCTTTTTTTGTTTTTTCTTGAAAACATTTTTATTTCACATTCATTCATGAAACATAATGGATGGCTATAGAATAATTTCGCAATTTTTTTTCACCACTTTTGGGGTATTATCCCACTGTTTATGACTTCCATTCTGGCTAGTGATAGGTTAGCTGTTAGCCTCATTGATCTGAATGATAGTGGACTCTCTTCTCTGCTGCCAAAATCCCTTTTGGGGATAGAAGGGATTTTACTCTCAGATGTTGAGTGTGCTCCACCCTCAGCAAGGTTGACAGCTTGTGGCTCTAAACCTTACTGGAAATTGCTCTCAACTGAGCAGACCCACCACTATTAAGTTCATGTCCCACTTTTAGAAGCCGCCTATATCTGAGTATTCCTCTGATCCCTAAACCAGGTGATATGAGACACTGCCAGAGTTGAGTGAGGGCCACAGCAGGAAATGGCTGTGGGACAGGGGGTCTTTCCATTTGGGCCATTTGACTTAGCAGACCCCAAGTTAGTAGATGCATCAAAGGTAAGAAAAGGCACATTGTGAAGTTTAAAGTAAGCCAAAATAGAAGAAGCACCTTTAGAGTTCTGAAACAAGGCAATATCATTAGTAGCAGAAAATCATACACCTTTCCAAACCCACTTAAATCTGCTACTTTGCCCTGGCAAAAGCTAAGTTTGTGACTACAAGGCACAAAGTGACCATGAATCCAAAAGTTCCCAATGGAAGCAGGGTTCTGCTCAACACACCAAACTGGGCAGACCAAGAAGTGATCAATCATAGCTGAAAATGAAATATTGGGATCAAAGCCAAAGCATGGCTAGAGGTGCAAATGTGAGGCACAAAGAGGTGGGCATGTCACCCATCGTGATCTTATTAGTAACAAGCTGATAGAGAAGGAAGAAAGTTATGTTTGGTTCACAGAAGGGCTATCTCATGACCTTGAATGTGGGTCACTACATGGGCAGAGCCAAAAATGGACTTTGGCCACAATGCATCCCTATTCAGTGATGGTCCTGAAGATGAGGTCTATTAGGTGAAATTCCCCCAGTGGGAAGATCTTTGGGCAAGGTACCTGATCTTCTTTATGTGGAAAAAGAAGTGTCCTAATGTTAAATGTGCATGGACTCAACAAATTAGCTGATTAATCAAACATGTAGAAGAAAAAAATTTAGAAAATCAGGGACAATGGTCTGGAGCTGAACTATGTGGATAGGCTTTCAGGCTTGAAGAGAGATCTTTGTACCTGAATTACATCTTTTCACCACCATACAGTATCATCCAAGGAAGAGGCACTAAACAACAAATAGAGAAAATGATTTGGCCAGCTGACATTGGTCAGCCTCTATCATCAGCTATCCCAGTGCTGGCATAATGGGTTTGTAAATGTAGAAGATGGTGGGAGGAAAAGAAGTTATACATGGGCCCACAGTCATGGGTTTCTACTCATCAAGGCTGCTACTAAATATCCAACCTACCAGCAACATTGACTAATGTGTCCCCTTATAAAGGAACATACCTCAAGGAAACCAACAATTCATTAGTGGTATAAGTTGCCTCCATTGCACCCCCTCTATCCTGGAAGGAACAAAGATTTATTTTGACTTCACAACACATTCGAGGAGTGAGTTTGACTTATCCACAGGGCCTCAATCAACACCATTGTTTAAGGTCTTAGAGAATTCCAGCGACCCACATGGATTTTTCATATAACGCTGCATCGAAACAAGGAACACACCTTATGAGAAATACTATGGTATGATGGACAAGTATAGGATCCACATCACCCACAGGTTACAGGCCTAAGAGAGTGATTAAATGCTGAGTAATCCAGGGGCTTGAGGGAGGGCGAGGGTCCGAGAAAAGAATGTTCAGTGGGTCCATATTTTGTACCACAGGGCATGGGTAAGGCTGTGGATATCACTAGAAAATTCTGGTACATTCCCAAGGCCTTGTCAGTGTAGTTCAGACAGATAGATCAAGAGCATGGGACGCCTGGGTGGCTCAGTTGGTTAAGCAGCTGCCTTCGGCTCAGGTCATGATCCCAGCGTCCTGGGATCGAGTCCCACATCGGGCTCCTTGCTCGGCAGGGAGCCTGCTTCTCCCTCTGCCTCTGCCTGCCACTCTGTCTGCCTGTGCTCGCTCTCTCGCTCTCTCTCTCTGACAAATAAATAAATTAAGAAAAAAAATTAAAAAAAGAAAAAAGAAAAAAAAAAGAGCAAAGTTCATGCCAAAAAACCAAGCAGAGGTAGTGGGAAACTGAAAAAGATATGTGGACCAACCACATCTCCCCCAATGTCATGATGTTTCTCACTTCCTGAGATGGAGGGAAACAGTGAGGAGATCTAGGCCCAGAATAGCCCTCGTAGGCAGTTTGACCTTTAAATTAATGAATTTAAATCCTGGATGGAATTAATAAGTTTTAATTACTTGTCACTGTTTAAACCAGAAGAGACCATATTGCTTTTCAGTGGCAAGATTAGGAGGCTTTTCACATCTGCAGAAATGGGGACAGCAGAGCTAAGTTGAGCTCAGGAGCAGAATAGGTAAATTTGCACTTCTGCATGGCTAAGCTGTTATGATTTCAAAATATTCCATGTGTAACCTTACATGTGGGGGCCCCGACAAGCAGGTTTCAGAACTTCCTGGGACCCAGCTCAGGATTAGCCACCATGGTCCATTCTCATCCCTAGGCGAGGGAGAATTTAAACAAGAAGAAAGAGAGAAATTTATCTCATTTTAAAAATATGAATCCAGGGGCACCTGAGTGGCTCAGTGGGTTAAAGCCTCTGCCTTCAGCTCAGGTCATGATCCCAGGGTCCTGGGATTGAGCTCTGCATTGGGCTTTCTGCTCAGCAGGGAGCCTGCTTCCTCCTCTCTCTCTGCCTGCCTCTCTGCCTACTTGTGATGTCTGTCAAATAAATAAATAAATAAATCTTTAAAAAAATATATATGAATCCAGTTTTTGGTTTTTGGGTTTTTTTGTCACCACCCAAATGCCATTTAATGATTCACTTATAGGAACAGATACCTTTACAAAACACTCCAAAAATTCTCCAGAACTCATCCTCATAAGTTACTAGTGGGAATGCAAAATTGTTTAGCCACTGTGGAAGATGGTTTGGCAGTTCCTCAATAAGGTAAACATAGAATTACCCTATAATCTAGCAGTTCCACTCCTAGGTATACCCAAAAGAGTTAAAAACAGGTATTCAAACAAATATTTGTACACAAATATCATAGCAACATCACTCACAGTAGCCTAAAGCTGGAAACAACCCAAATGTCCATCAACAGAAGAGTGAGTGTATCGAATGAGCCACACCCATACAACAGGATATTATTCAGCCACAAAAAGGAGTGAAGTACTAAAATACACACTACAGGAGCACCTGGGTGGCTCAGTGGGTTAAAGCCTCTGCCTTCTGCTCAGGTCATGATCTCAGGGTCCTGGGATCGAGCCCTACATGGGGCTCTCTGCTCAGCAGGGAGCTTGCTTCCCCCTCCCTCTCTCTCTGCCTCTCTGCCTACTTGTAATCTCTGTCAAATAAATAAGTAAAATCTTTAAAATACACACTACAATATAGATGAAGCTTAAAAACATGCTATGTGGAAAAAACAGATACAAAAGGCTACAGATTATATGATTTCCTTTATTTGAAATATATCTAGAATAGACAAATCCTTAGACTATTCTAGACAAATATGTCTAGAATAGACAAATCCTTGGATACAGAAACAGATTTGTGGTTTCCAGAGGCTGCAGGAGGGGAGAAATAAGGGGTGACTCCTGATGGTATGGGGTTTCTTTTAGGGGAATGAGAATATTCTGGAATTAGATAGTGGTGATGGTTACACACACCATGGATGTACTCCTTGCCCCTGAATTACACACTTTAAAGTGATTTAAATTACAAATTTTGTTCTGTATACTTTACCACATACAAAAAAAAAAAAATCTCCAAAACTCAATCAGTAGGTACTTTTCGTGTTCACGCCAAACCATTTTAGGTCTCAAGGAAAGTTTTCTGCAGTACTGACTGAAATGGGTCACCAGTTTCTCCTTGTGGGAGGCAACCCAAGACTCTGACTACACTAAGTGAAGCCGGTCAGCTGTTTTACAAGGAAAACACCTGGCACCAAATCCTGGGCTCTCTAAAGAACTGCTAGCTAAGCCTCTTCCCCAGGGTAAATTCAGGGAGAAGCACTATAAGTCTGAGCTTGCCAGGTTCATGCGGGCCACACCCAGCAGTTAATAAGTTGTTCAGAACTCTACTTGCCCCATCTTAATAACTAGTTCTTTTCCCAGCTTGTAGGTTCCCATAATCATGTGGCCACTCAAATGAGAACAGCGAAAACCACTAACAATTTGGAGACGAGACAGAGTCCAGAAAAGGAAGCAAAGTCATGAAAATATAAATTTAGCTTGAGGTGTTCCACGAACACCAAACTGAGGCCTAGAATTAGGGCTTGTTCTAAATTTCAAAATTGACAAAATAGTGGCTTCTCTGAAAGCAGAGTCATTCAGGTAAAGAAATCTCTCAAGTAGGCATCTGGATGAGCACAAGGGAATTGACTAAAGATTGCAAAACTTTCAGAATTCCAAACAAAAGATGTTGGTCCACCTGGTGACAACTGGTCAGGACAGTTTGCCATAACATAAACCTGCAAAAACCAACCTGCGGGTAGCAAAGGAAACTGTAGCATCCTCTACCCCAAAACGGTGGTTAAGAGCACTTGTTTTTAAGTTAGGACCAGGCCGAACAAACAAACAAACAAAAACACAAAACAACAACAACAACAACAACAACAAACCTCAAACAAATATTGGGGGGAAAAAAACACAAACATACAAATACTGAAGAAGTAGGCAGGAGCTAGATGATGTCAACCTTGAAATCTGGGATTTATTCTAAGCCCAATTAAAAGTTATTGCAGAATTTTAAGCAGAAAAGTTGACATAATATAATTTATGTTAATAAAAGGTCACTCTCTCTGGTTGTGGTGCAGAGGATAGGCAGGTTGCAGGAATTTGAGGCAAGAATCATTGCCAGGACAGAAGACCAGAGGTTGATGGTTTGGGCCAAAGGAGTAATATCAGAGCTCTAGACAGGTGGATGGATTGGGAATGTCTTTAGGGGTAAAATCTATAAAGCATGCTGATAGAATGTGTGGAAGGGGAATAAAAAGAGGGGAGTCAAGAGTGACTTTTACATCAAGAGGAAGGCTATAACAACTGGACATTTTGTTGCACTAGGCGAAGCCAGTATCCACCCTCTGGGAAATCTAGTATGCATTTGCCCCTTCATTCCTACAAGGTTGTGCTACCAACACAAGGTTGAGTCAATGTGATATATTTTTTTTCTAAATCTTTGCTAATATGAGAAATGAAAATGGTTTCTCTATTATATTTTTTAAATTAATAAGGAGGTAAAACATGTGTTCATATAATTGTTGGTCATTGGTGTCTCTTATATTTGTTAATCATCTGTTCTCTCTTTTCTTACTGGTTTGTGAGATTTGACCACCAATCCCCTGGATGCCCTTTGTCTCCCTTAGACCTCCTAAGATTGCCCTCCTCTTATTTCCCTGACAACTCTGGCTTTGTTTCCTCTATTTCTCCAATATTCTGCCATGGCCCCATTCCCACCTCACCAAGCTTCTACTCTCAGTCCTCTTCTTTCTATGGTGTTCCTCGGTGATCTCTTCTATTTACGTAATTCAGCGATTTCCTCTACATTAATCATCCTAAAATTTCTATATCCAACCATGACCTCTTTCCAGATATTCAGGCTGATGGTTCCCACTGTCTAATCTGCATTTTCATCTCTATATCCAGCAGACACCTTCATTAAAACATGTCTAACATAAATCACAGGCCCTCATTTCCTCCAGCCAACTTCTTATTTTCTATTTCTAGTCATAGTACCAAACTCATCTGAATTTCTCAGACTATCACTTCCCTTATTCATTTCTTCTTCCTTTTTTTTTTAAAAACAAATATGTATAGAGCATCTGCTATTTGCCTGGCACTGTGCTGGGCCCTAAAGATTTGCCCCTTAATCTCTTTCCCTGTATTAATTCTATTATTAAATCTTGTGAATTTTCTCTTTGTGATAATCTTTGAAAGTTATTACCTCCTTTCTTGTTTTTGTTCCTCTTGCTGCCCTCATAATGCCTAGTCTCCCCATGAGATGTTTCTCATCCATAGCAACACCACATTCCTTCCTCCTCTCACCTGAGCAAGATGATCACCCTAAAACAGAGCGCTAATCATCTTACTTCCTCCCTCAAAAACCACCTTCAGTAACACAATTACAAGTAAAGAAATATCCCAACCCTTCAGCCAACATTAATGACCTTAGACCATATCTCTTATTCATCCCTGCTCTCTATCCAGCTATGAAAGCACTTGCATATTTGGCTTTCTTCCAGCTTTTTGTGTCTTACTGCTTTATTGAATATATCTTTTTTTATTAAGATATAATTTATGTACATTAAAATGAAAAGAGCTTGTTCATGCAGTTTGATCAGTTTTGACAAATGTCTACACTCATGAAACCCATACCACTCAAATCAAGATATAAAATATTTCCAGTACCCGAAAAGTTCCCTTGTGCTTCTTTCCAACCAACTCCCACCCCAGCCACAGGCAAATGCTGTTCTGATTTCTATCAACATAGATTAGTTTTGCCTTTTCTTGAACTCTCTATAAATAGAATCATAAATAATATACTTTTTTGGGGTCTAGTTTCTTTAGCTAAACATAATGCCTATAGAATTCATCCCTGGTTTTTCATGTGTCAATGATTGATTCCTTTTTTATTGCTGAGTAGAATACCAAGATGTGAATATACCACAGTTTGTTTATTCACTTTCCTGTTTATGAACATTTGGGCTGTTTTCAGTTTGAGACTATTATGAATAAAGTTGCTATGAATATTCACTTAGAAGTCTCTTTGTGGAAACATTTGATTTCATTTCTTTTGTATAAAAATTCAGGAAAAGAATTTGGGGTTCTATGGTGTGCATATGCTTTCTTTAGAAGAGATTTTTACACAGTGTTTCCAAATGGTTTTGTCACTTTACACTCCCACCATCAATGTCTGGGAGTTCTATTTTCTCCACATTCTCTCATATCTGTTATTGTAAGTTTTTTAAATTTCATCCAATTAATTTCATCTAATTGTTGTGAAGTGATAACTCAGTGTGATTTAATGTGGAATTCCCCGACAACTCATGATGTTTACCACCTTTCATGTGCTTCTTAACAATTTGTAGATCTAATTTTGTAAAATACCCTTCAAGTTTTTTTTCCAATTTCATTGGGTTTATGTCCTTTTATTATTGATTTGTAGTTGCTCTTTATGTATTCTAGATATAATTCTTTTATCAATGTATGTATTAGAGATATTTTCTTCAATCTGAATTTTACCTTTTTATTTTCTTAGCTCACCTTATGATTAGCAGAAATTTTTCATTAGACAAAGTTCAATTTTTCTTATTTTTTTCTTTTAATGATAATGTTTTGTGGAGTATCTCTTTTTTTTTTTTGTGGCGTCTCTTTAAGAAATCTTTGCCTACCTAAGTAAGTATAAATTCTGATGCTTTTTATAGATATTAATAGGATCACTCTAAAAGTTACATGAAAATAGAAAGGATTTAGAATATCAAAAGCTATCTAAAAAATGAAAAGCAAAATAATAGGACAAAAACTACCTGATTTCAAAATTTCCTACCAAACAATAGTAATCAATATAGTAAAATGGCATTTATGTAAGGATTGACCAATAGATCAGTGGAAGAGCATGAGATTGTGAATTAGACCCACATGTACAAGATCAGTTGATTTTTGATAAGGAAGCCAAGACAATTTAAAGTATATGAGAAAGTCTATTCAGCAAGGTGTTCTAAATGACTAGATAAATATATGGAAAAAATAAACATTGCACCACACACAAAAATTTATTTGCAATGGACTATATGGCTGAAGATGAAAACTGAAATTATAAAGCTAGGAAAAAAATCTCACTAAACCTAAAGTTTTCTCCCTCTTATCATTTCGTTTAGATAGATTACCCATATTTCAAGGCTGAGCTCAGATATAACCTTCTTCATGAAGCCTTTTCTTACCACCCCTATAAAAATAAATGCTACCTCATCTAACTCTTAGAGCACTTTCCTTATACCATTTTAAACATTGTATTATAGTCAAGTGTGTACATGTGTGCATATCATAACCATCCTTCATAACCAACCTTCTATAACCATCCTTCATAACCAGCCTCCCATAATGTGTTCCTTGACCATATCTTGTTCTTCACTGAATCCCCTGGACCATGCAGTAGAGTATTCACCTATAGTAAAACATAAAATTTTAAAAAATGATCTCAAAAATGTAATTCCATACCAAAGTATTAAAGAAAAAAAGAAGGAAAGGAAGAAAAAAAAAACCCTGCTGATTTCTTGTAGGCTAGGGAGAGGGACAGTAAGATAGAGGTAAAGATAAATCAAATGCAAATGAATTTTAATAAGTGTATTACTATATATTTATACAATTAGCAATCACTCTCCAGTGAGGACATGACTGCAAAATTGGACAAGACCTTGGCATGAGCAACTACAAAGTCCTTATCAAAAAATAATGTAAGCTTTACAAGCTTTTCTTTTGATATAAACTAAGAACTAAGTAACTCTCTGGAGAAATCAACTGGCAATAAATGTGATATTCCCCTAAAAGATATCCTGTATAGTTCTGTTTATAGAAAAATCTATGAGCTCAGTATTATAAATAATTTCATTATCATTCCCATTGTTGCATATTTGCTCTGAAAGATTATTTATATATTTATTTACTTCCAGTTTCATTAAAAATGTTTATTATTTATTAAGTACATATTTATTATTTTATATATATTATATACATATTACATACATACATAAATATATATAAAGAAATATATATTTCTTTAGTAACTCTTCTTGTATTTTCTCAAACAAAATTCAGTCACTAATGTATTCACCTTCATGTATCAGTCTCGCTTGGAAGGGAGTATGGCTCAGCAAAAGAACAGTTCTGAAGAGCATGACAGGACAGAGAGAGATGATAAAGGATTGAAAGAACTGCTCAGATTTTTAATTTCAGTTGAACAATAAGGGAGCCAATTAAAATCTCAACTTATTTGTGAGATTCAATTAATACCTTTCTCAATATATTCTCTGAAATCATACCTCTGTTTCAAAGACTGTGGATCATTCCACTTATGTCGGTATCTTTCTTTTTATATAAAAATATATTTGTGTTTGTAGGTAAAATATTTTTGAATGACTAAGAAAAATAATCTAAGAATGGCTGCAGCCTTATTGTCATGGTACATTTATTTTAAAATACAGATGGTCTGTAAAGTACTTAAAAGAATGAAGTGATTACCATCCTGTTATTATTACCATCACTGCTGTTAATAAGATTCTGCAGAAACAATGAAATAGAGGGCTAGGCCATCATTCATAATCCTGATGTGATTTCGCAGCCCTCAGCCACCTTCCTGGTCACTCCCTCATCCTGCCCCAGGCTTGGTTTCTCCTGGATTTGCAGCATGTCCTCAAGTTAGCAGGGATAATGGGGAACCAGTATGAATAATCCAAAACAGCCCTCTTGGTCCTTTCCCTGAGAAGCCTTTGAATATTTGAAGCTTTTCTTTCTCTCTTTAGAGTTCATTTTCTCAGAACAAAATTCCTAATCCCTTTAAGTGGTCTTTATCTGATAGGTTTTTTTAGAAATAACACCTCCTGGCTTCCATTTACACACAGTGTAACTTGACTTTTAAAGCAAAATTTTCCTTGCCGTTTATTTACTTTCCATGTTATACATTAATGTATATTATTTCCATAAAAATTAGTCTAATTTACATAGCTGTCATTTCAGAAACCAAAGAGATTAAGCATTCCCCTTCAAAAACTCATTGTTTATTCTTGTTATTTTTGATATAAGGTTTTCATCTATGTTTTGGTCCTAATGCCAGTAAATAAGGAAGAAAAATTTAATTGCATTTTCATATGAGAAAATTCAGAAAAATTGGGATAGAAAATACTTTTAAGAGCATCATTTTATAAACATTCTTGTACATATAATGGATTACCGTGTAATTCCTTTTCGCATATGTATATATACCCTGGCTGTGTTATCTGAAATACTTCTACTATTTATACTTTTTTAAAAAATTGAGATAAATGGACATGTAACATTATATTAGTTTCAGATATACAGGATGATTTGATATTTGTATATATTGTGAAATGAAAGCCATAATTAATCTAATTAATGTCCATCACCACACTGTTACAAACTTTTCTTCTTGTGATGAGAACCTTTAAGATCTACTGTCTTACCAACTTCCAAAAAGCCAATACAATAGTGTTAACTGTAGTCACCGTGCCGCACTGTACATTACATCCCAGGACTTACTTATTTTATAACTGGAAGTTTGTATCTTCTGACCCCTTTAACCCATTTTGCCCACCTCCCACCCCTCTGCCTTTGGCAACCACCAATCTGTTCTCTGTATCTGTGAGTTTCTGGTTCTTATGGATTTGTTTTGTTTTGTTTTTTGTTGGTTAGATTCCCCATATAAGTGAGATCATACATTCTTTCTCTCACAATTTATACCTTTATTCTAAAAAGTAAACTATGGGGCGTCTGGGTGGCTCAGTTGGTTAAGTGCCTGCCTTCAGCTGAGGATATGATCCCAGAGTGCCAGGATGGTGAGCCCTGCATCGGGCTTCCTGTTAGGTGGGGAGCCTCTGCCTTCTGCTCCCCTTGCTTGTACTCTCTCTGTCAAATAAATAAAATCTTTAAAACAAAAAACAAGGGACGCCTGGGTGGCTCAGTTGGTTAAGCAGCTGCCTTCGGCTCAGGTCAAGATCCCAGTGTCCTGGGATCAAGTCCCACATCGGGCTCCTTGCTCGGCAGGGAGCCTACTTCTCCCTCTGCCTCTGCCTGCCACTCTGTCTGCCTGAGCTCGCTCACTCTCTCTCCCTCTCTCTCTGACAAATAAATAAATAAAATCTTTAAAAAAACAAAAAACAAAAAACAAAACCCACATATTTAAAAAATTTAAAAAATAAGCTAAAACAGAGAAAGTAAACTATCCTTTTGCTACTGTTAAAAAACAAAATTTTTTCTGAAATTCTGAATTCTGAATAGAGCATGTTTGCAGATATATTTCTGTGTCTTTAAGTATTTATTATTCGAAGTAACCTAAAGTGACTGAAAATGTATACTTTGAATATGATTACATATTCCTTCCATGGAATTAAATATACCTTCTATATTGATTCATGTCTGCTGTGGCATGTGATTGTGAAGTCTGGGAGATGGAATGGGGAGAAGGGATGAAGGCATACATGAAAACTGTGGAAGAATTTCTTAATAACATGAATATGGGAAAAAAAAGTTTTAAAATTGTTATCTGTCAAGGCACAAACCTTGATCTGATGTCAGTTTCAATTAAATTTAAATTTAAATATTTAAATTTAAAGTTTTTAATCATTTAAATAATATTTAAATTAAATATTTAATCATTTAAATATTTCATACATTTCACATCTCAAGTTACAACAGAGTATGTTTTTAAAACATCACTCAGAGCATGAAGTCATATGACTGAAAAAGCTAATGATTTTATTATTAGTCTCATTGCTCATATATATAATGTTCAGTTATTGTTTTCTCTTAATGATAAAGAGAAAGAATCTCCTAGGAGCTGAATGAATCTGGCTAAAACTGGGGACATGATGATTTACTCACCTATTCCTAATTCAACGTTCAGTTCATTATTTCAGTTAAGCTATAATGAGAATCTTAGTCCAGGCTGAACACTTCTTAGGAGCAGATACTAATATGCATTCAATCATAAGACATTATTTTTTAGTCTATTCAGTATATCCCCACCCGAATTTAAGGTACAGTTCCCAAGACCTCAACGTGTCCTATTTCTGCATGCTGAAAATATCTTTAGCCTAATCTTGTATTTTTGCCTGAGTCAGATAATTTATTCTTAAGTATGGCATGCTTCCCTCAAGTTACAAAGGAAAACATTTTTAAAAATAGGTGTAGCAAAAAGGAAAAAAAAAAAATTCCACATGTCTACAAGTAAGTCAAGGCTATGAATCTCCCAAATGATAAACTAGTTACCTGCTGGGGCATGCTAGGATCTCATTTTTATAACTCATCATATAATTAGCCATGTTCAGTGCCTTTCAGCACTATGTCAGACTATATGTCATGACAAGAATAGTTTAAATTTTATTAAAGTTTGCTTTAAAAAACAGTGTACATTATAAGTAAAAGAGAATGACTTTATACAATATTAATGAGAGCCAGAAATGGAAAGGGCACTCTGCTAGGCCAACAGTAACCAAAAACATGGACTTTTTTTCCAGGAAAGTTACAGTCCAGTGGAGGAATGGGGCTGAATATAAATCATTGTGATACAGAGCATGGTCTACGTGGCAAAAGCAATGTCTAAAGAGTGATTAATTTTGACAGGGGTGGGGGTTGAGAAAAGCTACCCAGAAGGAAGTAACATTGAATTTGGCCTCAGAGGATCAATTAAGCAGAGAGAAGGGAAAGAACCCTGAAGACTGGGATTGGTAATTTCAATAGAGATGCAGAGTCAGGAAAAAAGTAAGGGGGCAAAATTGTGTATTATGGGTAAAACACATGGAGACTCAGAGCACGAGGGTATTTGAGAAGTTGAAGGGCCTTGAGGAATGAGGGGAGGAATGTCAACTATAACCGATATTCTAAGCAGGGAAATAGCAGTTACCGAGCTATCAGTTTGGGGTCTGCCAAAGACAGTTTTAGTGGCAGTGTTTAGGAACAGCTGGAATTTAGACTGATCCGAAGCAGACAAACCAGTGAGAAGTCGGTTGCAGTGATTTGTTAAAGAGAAAAACAGGATAACCGTGGGCTGCAGCTGAGGAAGTTGCACTGAAAACAGAAGAGGGTAGATGTTTAAGAGACTTTAAAAGTCCTATCAATAGGGATGCCTGGGTGGCTCAGTTGGTTAAGCGGCTGCCTTCAGCTCAGGTCATGATCCCAGCGTCCTGGGATCGAGTCCCACATTGGGCTCCTTGCTCAGCAGGGAGCTTGCTTCTCCCTCTGCCTCTGCCTGCCGCTCTGTCTGCCTGTGCTCGCTCATTCTCTCTCTCTCTCTCTCTCTCTCTCTCTCTCTGACAAATAAATAAAATCTTTAAAAAAAAAAAAAGTCCTATCAATAGGACTTGGTGACAAATGTCAAAGAAGCGAGAGGGAGGAGGAGCCAAAGACAATCCCCAAGGGTTCTCGCCCCATCGATTGGATGAAGAGCAGACACAGTCAAACCTTCCTGGCTTTGTAAAGTGCTTCCTTCAGTGTGACCTATGCGTTCCTCATGTGCCTTTTGTAGCTAGCGCGGCCCTCTTTCTTTTTTTTTTTTTTAAAAAAGCTTTTATTTATTTATTTATTTATTTATTTATTTATTTATTTATTTATTTGAGAGAGAAAGAGAATGTGTGTGTGTGGGTGTGCGCGCGCCCACGCCGTGCCCAGAGGGGAGGGAGGGGCAGAAGAAGAGGGACAGAAAGAATCTTAATCAGGCTCCAAGCCCAACACAGAGCCCAGCCCGGTTCTCAATCTCATGAACCTGAGATCAGGACCTGAGCCAAAATCAAGAGTCCCACCCTCAACCAACTGAGCCACCCAGGTGCCCTAGCCTAGCCTTCTTTCAAAGCTTAGGTCACATCCGACTACCTGTTCCCAGATTTCCTGCACTGTACTCCACCCACAGCCAGAATTCATTACTTCTATGCTTGCACAAAATGGTTTATTTACTCCTGCTTTTTGTCATCACTTAAAAGTGATTACTTACATGTTTGTTTCCCATGGTAGGTAAGTGCCTTGAGAAACCATGTTCCACTTGTCTCTGTATTTTCCTTAAAACCCAGTATGGTTACTAGCAACAAATAACCTCTACTGTTATTTCAATGTGTGACATTTCTGGATATTGTCCAGAATATCTGGACCAGAAGGGTGGTCCAAAGAGAGGCAGTATAACAATGATCCTCAAAGTGTGGTGCATATGTTACTGGGGAAATATGGAAAGTAATGTTAAGTATGGAAAGATTTTTAATGGTTTCTGTTTTATATTTATAAAATAGAGTAATACCCATAAATAAAAATGGGATGAGTATAGGATGAGTTAGTAGTATATGTAAACTGTGTAAATTAATCTCAAACATATTATGTTGAAGAAAGAAGCCAAACATGAAAAAATGAATATCATATGACTTCATTTCTATGAAATTCACAAACAGTAAAAATTAATCTATGTTGATAGAAATCAGAAAAGTGGTTGCCTGTAGAAACAAGATTTTACTAGAAGGGTGTGCAATTTCTAGAGTCATGGAAATGTTTTATATTTTTTATTAGGTTATTGATTTTACAGGTTTATATCATTTTTCAAAAGTCATTGTATTGTATCCTTAATTTTCGTATGTTTCATTCCAAGTAAACTTTATTTCAATTAAGGAAACAAAATTCAGGAAAATTTAAATATCATCTTGGTTTAATTGATACCAAGGAGTTTTTCTTATCAATTTTATTAGAGTATGATGATAGCATTATGTAAGAACATGTTCATAATATTTAGAGATATATGCCAAAGTATATATGGGTGACATGATATGATATAGCTGTCATAGATTACTTTGAAATAATTAATCAGATATAAAAATGATACAAAAGGAGATAATTAAAGCAAATGTGTCATAATATTGATAAGTGTGGAATCTGGGTGAGGAGTATGTAGGAATTCATTTTATTATACTCTCTAATTATGTATATATTTAAATTTTCAAAATAGAAATAGATTTTACAAGAACAACTCACCAAAAATCAAATTACCATGTGGATAATATTAAACCCTATACTCAATCCAACAGCAAATTCTGTTGCCTCTAACTTGAAAATGCCTCTAACGTCAATTTTACCTCCCTCCCCCACCACAACACACATAGTGTTACCTCCCAGGGTCCAACCACCTCCATCCCTCAGCTGTACTAGGTCAATAATCTCCTGACCGTTCTTCCTATGTTCAGTTATCCCATGGAGTCTATGGTCCACATTAAATTCAGAAATACTCTTTTTTTTTTTAGATTTTGTTTTTAAATTTTAGAGAGACAGAGTGAGTGGGGCAAGGGGCAGAAGGAGAGAATCTCAAGCAGACTCCCCACTGAATGCAGAGGCCAATGCAGGACTCCGTCCCATGACACATGAGGTCCTGAGCTGAGCTGAAACCAAGAGTTGGACCCTTAACTGACAGAGCCACCCAGGCACCCCAGAACTATATCTTTTAATACCCAAGTTCTCCCCTTTAATTCTCTATGCTCCACTCACACTGGTTCCTGGCATCTCTCAAAAAACAGAAAATAAAAACAAACAGACAAAATAAGCCAAGCCTCAGCCTACTTCAAGGTCTTTGAACTTGTTTTTTCCCTCTGCATAGAAGCTATTTCCCCAAAGAAACTACAGGTTTCACTTCCTCACCCTCTGCTCAAGTGTCACAGGATCAGAGAGGCTTTCTTTGACCTCTCCATATGAACTAGCACCATCTTGCCTATGCTATGCACCTTCTATTCCCCTTTATTTGCTTTATTTTTCTTATAGTTCTTCATCAATACCTGGCATATTATATACCCTTTCGTCTGCCCTCTCTGACTAGAATGCAATCTTCCTGGGGGCAGTTTTATTCACTGGGGAGTCCCTAGCACCTCAAATAGTGTAAGGCTCAGAGCAGATACACGATAAATAGTCATTGTTGAAAGAAGAACCAAATGGGTCCCAGTGCCACCTTTGACTTCGAATTTATAAATTTAGCTTAGAACCTTGAACAAAAGGAAGTCCATTCCTCTCACCCTAAAACAGTGTTACCTGCCCAGGGGCAGAATGGAGAAGCCATGGCAAATTAATTCACCTATGACATGGCCACAAGATTAGAAGAATAGACAAGATCTCAAACTAGAGAATGGCTGGTCTCATGGGACTCCACTGGGCCCACTCATCCTCTAGGAATGATTCACTCCTATCTGGCAAGGGGTGGGTGGTTGTGGGGGGGAACACCTATTCTTTCTTCCTAATCCCAAGAAGGCCAAATTCCCATTTGTGGACCAAAGGAGAAATACTGGGAAAAGAATAGAACATTTCCTACCACAATGAAGATAATGATGATGACTATAATAAAGAAGATAATGATGGGCCTTTTCCCAACCTCAATTTCCTTCTAGGCCTATCAGAAATAAATTAGATTCCAGGAAAATGGGCAGAGAGCACTGTTTTTTGCTTCTCCACCCTGGTTTACTCTCCCTCATGTTTATTCTAAGCCCAGGGACTCTACCCACCTACCCGCAGATATGCACACAAAGACAACTGGGTGTATTGTGTTGAAGGAAATGGTGATCCTTTCTAGGAAGGATATGACTAAATGTTAGAGAGGACAGTGATGATTCAAATTTGTGGCAACAAGTATATACTTGAGAATTTTCTAGAACCAAACCAGATTAGCCTTACAATTTACTAACTGTATAACCCTATACTTTGTTTAACTGATTCTGCGTCTTATCTGTACAACACATAAATAATGCCTCCTGGATAGAGGAATAAATTTATATATATAACACACCTAGAAAAGTACCTGACACATGCAAGAACTCAATATTATCTATATTTTGTTTTCTACAATCAATATTAAAATCATGTCTTGTAAGATTCCAAATGTTTCAGGATTCCTTTTCCTTTAATGCCTGCAGCTCTTGGTCACACTACTTTCAAAGAATGAAGATGTAGACCAGATGAAGAGTGGTGGGCAGCAAAGCAAAGTTATTGGGCAATAGTACAAAGTTCCTGAAGAGGGAGGGGACCTGAGAGGGTTGCCACCAGAGTTTCCAAGTTTAGGGGGTTTTATGAGATTGTTGGTGGACTGTTTCAATCTGATTAACCTTCCATGCCTTTTACCCTGTCAGGGTAAAGGTGGGGGACTCCTTCCAGGATGATGTAAAATCTTTTTAAGGGGGGTTTCTTCTTAGACTTTATGGGGGGGGAGGGGATCCCTTATCCCTGCCTTTCTTTCTTCTGACTATCCTTCATTATAAATGTTCTGATTATATTTTTTTCTCACTATAAACCATGGAATAGTTTTCCTTATAGTAATGATAAACAGGAATTTTGCTTTGTAATTATTAATACAGGGGCTCTGGTATAACCAATGGAAAGTGGTGATGTTCTTAAATTCCTTATTAAAAAATAAAATGTGTTTCATAGCTTAACCCCTTCTCCTGTAATTTTTTGCTAGATGTTCAATAAGGAAAGAATGACAGTGGTACTGTACACTAAAGATTTACTTCACATTGTCTTTTCATGAAGACATCAGGTAAAGCATTTGTGAGGGAGGAGCTTTAAGACAGTAGCTGGAATCCAATATCTAAGTTCCATCTGCAACTGAGCTATTTGGCGAAGATAACTTTATTTTGGCAACTCGTGAGAAAAAGGAAGAATCAGGCATGAGGTGCTAGGATACCATTCAGCAGCTCTAAATGCTAGCATAGGATCTACTCAACATCTCCTGTTAATGATTTGGATAGAGAGTAAGGTGGCATGCATATCTAATCTGCCAGGACCACAAAGAATGGCAAGGTAATGAATGGCACTGGTGGTCAACTGGAGAGTTAAAAAGAGCAGGACAGGCAGAATGCTGGACTAAAATGAGCTGCCATAAGAGATAAATATTGAATGATGTTTATAAAAGCGTAGAATGAATGATATAAATAGCAAAAGTACCATACAGTCGTAATCATTCATCCAGGTCCTTTGGTAAGAGACGCAGATATGTTCCTCACAATATGTATTTGGTCTAATTGAGGAGACAGAACCGCAAAAATCAAAGTGCAGTGATGGGCATATTCATTTAAGTACAGAGAAGTAACATCAGACTCATCCAGAGGACAGCAAAGGGATAAAGGCCAGTGAAATAGGTTCTCAAGCTGAGTAGGTTTTTATTCCAGCTGGAGATGCAATGTAGAGAGACACACAGAAGAAAGCTAGTTTGGCGTATGCAGAAAATTTTGAGCACTACACACAGAGAAGGAAATTGTGAGAGGTGATACCAGAGAAACAGAGTAAGCCATGGAGACACTAATTCGTGCAGAGGGGCAGGACTTATCTCATAGGCATGAAGAGCTAAAGCAGAGATACAACCAGGAGTTGACAGGTTCAGACTGTGTTTCATGTGGATCATGCAGGAAGTAAGTGAAGGATGATTATGATGGGAAGAAAAAGGGGACAGAGGAAGGAGAGAAGACTGGGGGCACAGACCCAGGTCAGAGGCATCAGAGACTTAAATTAATACAGTGTTGTTACTGTGGGCACTCTAGACTCTAAGATCTAGAAAGAAGATCCAAAGTTCATTAAAAAAAAAAAAAAAAAGAGCAGGAAAAGATGGTCCAAGAAATACAGAGAAAGCTTCAAGAGTCCCGGGTCATGGAAACCACAGAAATAGAGAATTTTAAAAAGAAAGAAATGACCTACAGTATTACATGCCACACATAAGTGGACTGTAAAAATGACCTTCAAATTCCACAGTCAGATTGTTAGACTTAATAGGAACAATTTCAGTAGAGCAGTTGACATGGAAGACACATTAAAGTGTATTTAAAAAAAATAAATGGAAGATGAGTAAGTGCAGCATGCATTTTCTTTAAGAAGCTTGGTAATAAAAGAAAGAGGTAAGGTAGTAGCTACAAGAGAGATTCTGTTTCATTTGTAATGGAAGAGATTTGAAACAATTTCAAGGCAAGGATGGTGAAACCAATGAAAGAGAAGAGAAGAAAAAAAAAAGATAAGGCAAGGTCCAAGGGAAAAAGAAAAGAATAAATTACATGGGTGGAGAGGTTAGTTTTGATAAAAAGAGGGTCTTCATACCCTGTGAAAGAAGGGGAGGAGGGTTGAAGGTAAGTTGTGGCCAAGCCAATGGCTAGGGCTCCATGGGAAGTTAAAGATGACCAATTTTCTCAATGATATATTACTGCTGGGGTGGTAATTCTTTTTTTTTTTTTTTTTTTTACAGAGATTACAAGTAGGCAAGAGAGGCAGGCAGGGAGAGAGAGGAGGAAGCAGGCTCTCTGCGGAGCAGAGAGCCCGATGTGGGGCTCGATCCCAGGACCCTGGGATCATGACCCGAGCAGAGGCTTTAACCCACTGAGCCACCCAGGCGCCCCTGGGGTGGTAATTCTTAAGTCCTACATTTCTTTGGGGTTTTTAAAATTTGTTTTTGGGGTTTTTGTTTGTGTGTGTGTGTGTTTGTTGTGGTTTTTTGTTTGTTTGTTTGTTTTGTTAATTAAACCTTATTAATGCAAGATTCAGGAATCCTGACTTGACAATATGACATGTAAAAAAAGATCCTAGGAGCCAAAAAGATGACAGTAGTGTTAAAAAACAAAACAAAACAGGGGCCCAATATACTTCCATATAAATAGACATTCAGGTCATATTCCAATTATGTTCTGTTTTGGAGGATCACATTAAAGAAAGACATTATGAAATAAGGTCATGTTTAGAAGGATATTTAATGACTGTAATTCCATAAACCTACTTAACAAAAAACAGATAAGGAGATTGGTATTTACCCCAGGAAAGGAAAATTTAGAGATGAAACTATCATTGAGCACAGGAAGTATATTTGCTCTAAAGTGCTGCAAGGAGGGACGCCTGGGTGGCTCAGTTGGTTAAGCGGCTGCCTTCGGCTCAGGTCATGATCCCAGCATCATGTGACAGAAAGATAGGTTTTATTTTAAGAGACGTAACACTCATTAACAAAGTCACCCAATTCTTCATCACTGAAAGTTGTAAGAGGTTAGATGACCAAAAAGCAAGAAGCTTGTAGCAGGAAACCTGCATTTGGAAAAATGTGGATATCTTCCAATGTTAGGTTTCTATAATACTGTTTTTAAACCTCATTTACCCATTTTTGAGAGGTTATGAAGTGAGATATAGAGCATATCATTCTTTTTTTAAAAATATTTTATTTATTTATTTGACAGATAGAAATCACAAGTAGGCAGAGAGGCAGGCAGAGAGAGAGGAGGAAGTAGGCTCCCTGCTGAGCAGAGAGCCCGATGTGGGGCTCGATCCCAGGACCCTGGGATCATGACCTGAGCCAAAGGCAGAGGCTTTAACCCACTGAGCCACCCAGGCGCCCCCAGAGCATATCATTCTTAGTATCCAATGGGATTTTGAATGCATTGGAACAGGAGAGCAGATAAAACTGGAATGTTTAAGGTTTACGGTATATGGATTTGGCATTGAATTTTACATTTGGTTTAAATACATGAGCCACTGAAAAGGTAATTTACTGCTTCAGAGCAATGAATACCAGTCTGTAGCAAGGGAGACTGGGGAGGATGACTGGAAATTTGTTAGGACCTGGAACTTTACAAAATGTAAAAAAGACAAACAAAACAAAACAAAACAAACACAACACAACACAACAAAACAACCTATTAATAAGACCTGCACAGTGTTCATGGATGGAGTGAAGGAGGGTGGAGGTATACAGAGAAGGAGAGAGAGAGAGGTGAATAAGCAAATACCTAGTTAAGCATCCAAACAACCAAGTTTACTACAGAGGAAAGGATGAGGAAATGAAGCTGACAATATACAAAAGGATCCTGCACAGCCAGAGAAAGTGGTCATGAGTGCAGCAGCCTTCTGTGAGGGTTGCTGAGCTGCCTGCAGATATTTTCTATCAACCAAAGAAGTGATTGATTGCAACCCATGGAAAACCATTGAACCTAGCTTGAGTGGGAAAGAGGGAATTTATTACATAGATATAAGGGTGTCCTAAGAAGTAGGGCTTCAGGAAGGAACTAGAAACCTGAACTGGAGTAGATCAAGAATTTGCATTTCTAACAAGTCCCCAGGCCATGCCCAGGCTGCTGATCCAGTGGATTCACTTTGGGATCCAGCTCTAAAGCTGGTGAAACCTCTTCCCAGATATTATCTCATTTAATCCTTACCACAACTCTGTAGGGGAGGGCCTATTATCTCCATTTTTCAGGAGGGGACAAAGGAATAAAGAGCTCTAACACCCACTCTTATAGCTTCTAACTGGCAAAACTGAGACAGAAACTTGGTTCTGATATAGCCAAGTTCCATCTTTTCTCCATATCTCTCAGTTGTTTGGTGTAGGGTTGATGACCTGTATCTACCAGAACCCGATGAAAATACTTAGTGCAATTGCTAAGTCCATTTGTTTAATAATGACACAGCTAAGGAAAATATCCTTACACTCTTTAAGAACAAGAGCTGTTATATTTTTACACTGCCAAGAGTAGCATTCAAAACTATTTGCTTATTTGTTTAGTGTGCTTTTATGTCAAAATGCAAATGCTGTAAGCTTAAAGAGAGCGTGGAGACAGTGGCACTTAAAAGACTAATTAAATTTTCTGTAGTTATACTGGCTTTTTTCTTTTCCGGTGCTTTTTACCTATACCTTGTAATAGCAGTCATAATTATGTTGAAACCTTAAGGTGGCCCTCTATGAAAATAAGTTTCTGTGTGTAATTTCCCTTTGCAAAACCAACTTCTTTATTCTGTCTCTTCATAATTTTCAGCAAACTGTTATTAAAAATTGGTCAAGACATTCAGGCTATTTTTCCAGACTATTTACTTTATTTTCTAATATAGGGCCAGTCCTGATTTTTAGTAATTTTTTAGTAATTTAGTAATTTGGTATAAAACAAAGCTACATACTTGAATTGTAGAACCACATAGTTTAAAAACAGCAAGCATCATGGTTCTGAAAATTTGTTAATTATTTTCTGAAGGGGTGGGAATGGGTAAGAAGAAGAGCTGACAGAGGGGTCTTTGGACTTTAATTTCTAGAGTGTTTAAGGAGATGTAGGTGCCTGGGTGGCTCAGCTGGTTAAGTGTCAGACTCTTGATTTTGGCTCAGGTCATGATTTCAGGGTTGTAGGATCAAATCCCACATCCAGGGTCTGTGCTCAAGGAAGAATCTGCCCTACCCCCAGCTCATGCACATACTTGCACTCTCTCTCTCTCTCTCTTTCAAATAAAAAATAAATAAATAAATCTTTCTTAAAAAATACTTAAGGAGATTAGAAAAAGGGAATGCAAAATAAGGTTTAAAATAATTTAAAAGAAAGCATAGGCAGCTTTTTAAAAGAATTAAATAGAAATTCTAGAAATAAAAATTAGATTAGGCACAGCTAGAAAGAGAATACCTGAAAATAGATCTGAGAAATCACACAGAATGCAGGTGAAATAGTTCACCAGAAAATGAAGTGATGAAGAAATATTATTGAGAAATTAAGAGACATGAAATATAGAACATAAGGTTTTAATACATATTTAATAGTTCCAGACGATAATAGAGGAAATAGTGGGGAGGAATATTTTCAGTACTATTAATCTCTCTCTCCATATATATATATATTTTTTTCAATTCCAAGTGGTTACCTAATATCAAATAATAAATATAGGTAAGTCCCTGTATCATTACATAATAGTGAAAATATAGAGCAGCATGATAAAGAGAGAATTATTTTTCTGTTCCTAAAAGCTACCCAATAGAGAAGACGGATGGCCAATTAAGGAATGACAGTCAGGTAGGTATCAGTTTTCTTGCTGGCAGCAACCAGAGTCTCCCCCACCTAAACCATCATTTAGGAATACAGACAAAAATAGAGTTTCTCAGATGCACAAAAGATGAGCAGCTCAACTAGTCACAGGCATCCATGAAAGAATGGCTGAAGAACACACACTGGCAAGAAAGAAAATGAATTCCATGAGCAAAGGAAACAGGAAAAAGTTATAAATGAATCAGTCTAAAGAAAATACACTGACATTTAACATTATGCAAGTGTTTGTGATACTTAGATTTATAGCACTTTCAATGCTTTTCTGTACTGTAATTACTAGGGTTTTTTTTTTTTTCAAAACCAATACAAATAGGAACAAGTAATATTTATAGACACTTGCCATGTTCCAGGCACTTTACTGATTTTTTTGTGGATTTCTCATTTATTTCTTACAACAGTCTTGTAAGATATATCTACTTATTATACCCATTTAACAGATGTTGAACCTGAGGCATAGAGTAGTAATTTTTCCAACATCACATACATAGCAATCAATGGAAATGGATTTGTGTGATCTAGGGAAAGTCATTAAGTTTAAAGAGTCAAAGCCCAATTTTCTCATCTATGCAATGAAGATACAGATGTTTGCTCTAACCATATTACAAGGTTATGTGAAGATGAAATAAGACCATTTAGTGTTAAAGTGCTTTAGAAATTGGCAAACATTCTGCAATTTGAAGTGATAATAAAAATAAAATGGAATATGTGTGCCAGATTTTAAAAAGGAAATTTGGCCACATAGCTAATAGATGATAGGCATTCATCTATTCAAAATACATTTTAATATGGCTTAAGTAAGTAATTATAATTTGAAGTTATATATAAAGTAGCATATTTCACTTATTTATTTATTTGGTTGCTTGCTTATTTCTAACCCATCTTGTTCCAAAAAAGATTTTCAGGCAGCTAATGAGGGTATACTAAAAAAAGAAAAAAAAATAATATAAAGGATTCACTTTATTTATTTTAAAAATATATCTTAGATCTGATTTCTAAATATACACGACTTTGCAAAAGCAACTTGTTATTAATTTAAAATATAACTCCATTCCACATATCCTCTATTGCCACCCCCACTGCAGTATACATGCATAAAATAAATTTAAGCAGCAGGAAAAGTTCATATTGTCTATTCTAAAAAAGGAAAATTGCTCATTTTCACACTGCTTTGGCATGGTTCAAGTTAATGATGTGCTAATGCAATATTAAAGTAGTAACTCCTGCAGTTATAACAGCCCTAATCGGGCAGCTGACATCACAACAGTATTTCTGAAGTGTTGGATTTTACTTGATTTCCATAAGTAAATGGAATCTGAAACTCATTGCCTGTTAATCACTGCAGTTTAGTAGGTCCCTTATTTATTTTGGATAAGCATTTCATTCTCAAGTAAAGAATTAAGTGAGAAAATGAGCCAGAATTCAATAGAGACTCCAGTGAGTAGCCATTTCTTTTGGCTCCCATAATAAATAGAGAATTTTTAAGCCTATAGAAAATGAGAACAGATGTGGATAACACAATTTGTTATTTAAGAATGCAAACTTTTTCTGGAGATTTAGGAATTATCCTGAGTACTATTCATTGAACCTCAAGAAAATCAATAAATATTAAAATCAGAAAATAATGTTTGCACTATAATTTGAAACATGAAGAATATTTACCCATCATGACTTTTAAAAATCCATGATGCATGATATTCTGAATACTTATGAACTGTGTGTCATCAGATGATTCAGAGAGCTTCTCTGAAGTAGTTAGCATTCTCAAGCAGAATAGTAAGAACACATTCTCAATAAAGAAAAGCTTGTGCATTATTCTGTCTGAATTTTCACTGCTTCTATAGCTTAGTAAAAGAAGTACTGAATATGGAATTGAGAAACTGGACTCACGTATTAGCCTTGTCACTTAATAGCCAATGTGACTTCAGATAAGTTCCTTAAAGATGAGGTACATGTTCTACAGATATAACATGACAATAATGATACCTCCTCCAAAGGGTTATTTGAAGAAAACAATGAGAGCAGAGCCTAGAGTACAGTTAATTAAATCTGATTTAGAATTGAGTATATTCCACAAAATCTTAGCTTTGATTGACCTTATTCACTTTGGGGACTCGATATTGATGTGTATGAGGCTGATGATAACTTTTGGATGGAAATTAAATGACAGGTTTTAAAAAAAAAGCATGTTGTTTCCACATTAGTAGTTATGATAACCATGGCTGTATAGGAACTGACTGGAAGGTCCATAGAGAGAGAACGGTTATGGCATATTGATTCAATCTTTAATATAGTAAGTTCTGAGCAATGGACTGAGTCACTATATTTATTTAATCATTAAAACAATTAGTGTCCATCAATTGGTTTTATTATAAAGATTACATTTGGACCCATTCTGAGAAAGGCGCAGTAAACAACTGATTTCATAAAAATCATCTAGCTGATATATTGTATCAACATCAGTAGAATGGAAAGTCTTATTCCAAAGCATCTTGATAGTCATCTATCTTATACTCTACTGAGTCTGAGTCTGGGACATCCCAAGAGGTGCCTCCGGCAGTCCTGGGCGGTGGTGAGGGGAACATTGAGGGGTTGGTTTCTGCTCATCTCCTCTTAGTTCAATCCCAGCAGCTCCACTTTCACCACCTGTAAGGTTTGGTTGCTATAAAAATGTTTAAATAGTTGACCTATTCCAACTCCCTCATTTTAGAGTTGAGGAAATTGAAGCCTAGAAATGTAGCACAAATCACTTAAGATCTCTCAGAAGTCACCACCAGAAAAAATATATCCAGACTTCCTAGCCAGGTTATTTTCATCACTTTATTCTCTTGATGAGATTAGTCCCTATCATGTACTAATGTTGAATATGATGCTAGTTATTCTACTTGTATTTACTAATGACTCCAGCAAAATCTCTAAATTGTTTCCCCAATTGAAAATGAGGTCCAGTGGTACTATATTGAAATAAAAACTTCTGCATAACGAAGGAAACAATCAACCAAACTAAAAGACAATCTGCTAAATGGGAGAAGATATTTGCAAGTGACATATTCGATGAAAGGTTAGTATCCAAAATATACAGAGCTTATTCAACTCAACAGCAAAAACAACAACAACAACAACAAAACCCCAATGTAATCCAATTAAAAAATGGACGGAAGACATTCTCCAGACATTCCTCCAAAGAAGACACCCAGATGGCCAACAGACACATGAAAAGATGCTCAACATCACTAATCATCAGGAAAATGCAAATCAAAATCACAATGAGATATCACTTCACACCTCTCAGAACAGCTAAAGTCAAAAACACAAGAAACAACAAGTATTGGTGAGGATGTCGAGAAAAAGAAACCTTCATCACTGTTTTTGAGAATGCTAGCTGATGCAACCATTTCGGAAAACAGTATGCAGGTTCCTCAAAAAATTAAAAATAGGGGCGCCTGTGTGTCTCAGTCAGTTAAGTGTCAGCTCAGGTCCTGATCCAGGAGTCCCAGGATCGATCCTGCATAGGGCTCCCTGCTCAGCAGGAAGTCTGCTTCTCCTTCTGTCCCTCACCCTGCTCTCGCTTTTTCTCTCTCTCACTCTCTCTCTCTCAAATAAATAAGTCTTAAAAAATTAAAAATAGAATTACCATATAACCCAGTAATTCCACAGCTGGATATTTACTGAAAGAATACAAAAGCACTAATTCAAAAAGATATATGCGCCTCTATGTTTATTGTAGCGATATTTTACAAAAGCCAAATTATAGAAGCAGCCCAAATGTTCATTGGTAGATAAATGGATAAAGGAGATGTGACATATATACATGGTGGAATATTATTAATATTCCACCATAAAAAAGAATTACATCTTGCCATTTGCAACAACATGGGTGTATCTAGAAAGTATAATGCTAAGTAAATAAGTCAGTTAGAGAAAGACAGATACCATATGATTTCTCTCACTTGTGCAATTTAAGAAACAAAACAAATGAACAAAGAGAAAAAGACAAAGCAAAAAACAGACTCTTAACTATAGAGAACAAACTGATAGTTACCAGAGGGGAGAGGGTGGGGAATGGGTGAAATAGGTGAAGGAAATTAAGAGTCATTTATCTTGATGAACACCGAGTGATGTATGCAAGTGTTGTATCACTGTATTGTACACCTGCTAATATAATACTGAATGTTAACTATACTGGAATTAAAAGAAAATTGTGTGCAAGAGAATGATATGAAGAAGGTAGTTCTCCACAAGAGTATATCAGGTGGCTTGAGACAGACTGAAGGTAAGAGACCAGAAACAAGGAAATGAAATATTAAATTATTATAATAGTCAAGGAGTAAGGGGGCAAAGGACTACATGAGGATGCTAGCAATGCAATGGAAAAAAACCAGGAACAATGTGGGAGACACTGTGGAGAAAAGATTTCTAAGACTAGTTGGCTGATTTGATAAGAGTGTTGAAAGGAAAGAAGAAATCAGACATGCAAGGCTTCACGCAGGGATAATAGTGGTGCAATTTTCTCACCAGTATCTTCAGTCCCCACCCCCAACCTTTCCAAGAGCTTTCTCCTCTCTGCTTTTAAACTCACCCATGCTTGAATTAGCATAAATGTTTGGAAAAGGTAAAAAACATTTATCCTCAAAATGTTCTTGAGGTAAACCATTTCTGAAATATGAATCTGTTCGCCAGCCAAAACTCAATTTGTATTCAAACTGTGGTTTAAACACTCTGTCCAAACATGACAGATGTTGGAATCAATTGGTTTGCAAGTCTTATTTTTTTTGTCAACTTCAATAAACAAAATCTTCTTAAATTATCTTCTGTCAAATACATTTACCAAATCCATGCAATGCGTATAGACCTCTGTAAAGTTAATTGAAAAACAAACTCTTGGCCTTTAGGAACTAAAAAGAAAAGTAATTTTTTTAAAAAAGGGAGTGGGGAAGGCTTTAAAAAATGCAAGAAAGTATACACCCCCAAAAAAAGGAAAAAAGAGAAAAAACAGCACACTCTCACACACCTAAGAAAAGAATCCTCTCTTGTTTCAACCTCTCAAATTATTTCCTAACACTTTTGCTTAAAGTGTAAGATTTTGGTCCTAAGATTTTATAGGATATTTTTATCAGATCTTGACAGAAAAGCTTGATATTTTTATAATAATTATATTCTAATTTGGTTATTTGAAATATCTTTTTAGTTGTTCATATTATCTCTAATATGCTAGAGTCTGCCAAAGGTAATAATACTGTGTAAGTGAAATGAGTCTATAACTGTTCTTATATTATATATTATCATAAACAATAAATATTTATTGACTCTTGCCTTGGTAATGAGTTATAACAACAGGCTAAGTTCAATGAATACAAAAATCATTAAGACATAAAATTCAGACCTGAGGCCACCTGATCTCTCTCTGCCTATTCACTTATCTATAAACTAGGGCTATTAATAGAGCCTAGTTTATGGGATTGTGGAGACTAAGTGAAATAGTAGGTCCACATAGCATGGTGTCTATCATATAGTAAATGTTCAGTAAATATTATATTATCACATCCCTTTAATTTATTATCCATTTATGTTCATTTTTTATAAATATCTTTTCATGTTTAATGCCTATTAGAATCTTAGTGTTTTAATTCAGATTTCATATGTTCCTTGTGTATTAAAATTTTAACTGTGTCTTAAAATATTAACTTACATTAATTAATATAACTTGGCTCTATTTACTGCAAATACACAAATACATCCCAATACTTTTATTTTTTTGCTTTCAACACAAGAATTTTTTTTCCTTTGATGGAATTACTTCTTTTAATCTTTTCTTCTTGATATTTACCATAGCTTTTATATGTAGAAAATCTTCCCTGTTCCAGAAACACATGGTAACATATGTTTATTTGAGGTTTTTTCTTTTTCCTTTTTCTTTTTTGTGGGTAGTAATAGTTGGACATTTTACATTTGACTCTTTAGTACAGCTGAAGTTGAAGGACGGGGATGAAGTGGGGGCTGAAATTTTAATTTTTATCCAATATTGCCTACAAGTTCTACATATTAAATACTCTTTTCCTTTATGATTGATTCATAGTATGCATTGAGCTTCACTCATTGGCCTTGAAAGATTCGGTTGCCCAAACCCCAAACCTAAAAATCTGGGTTCTGCTTCCCACTCTCCATTCTGAACCTGCTTCCTCTGCTCTGGGTACCTGGTCTAATCCTACTGCTTCACCCTGAGATTTCCTTTCTCCTTGAAACAAGCATTTTGATATTCAATTTAGGTTGCATTTTAGGTCTCTGACTTCACTTGGCTTCGACTGACCCATCTGCCCAACATTGTGGTGGGGGAGGGGGCGCATAGGTGACCAAATCTAGTGCCCTAGGAGAGGGGCCAGACACTACTAGCACGTTTACAAGGATTTAGCAAATTTGGGCTAGCTCTGAACTTCCACTTCCATTTCCCTTTGTACTGAGCTCTTCAAACTCCCAACTGTGTTTGATATCTTAATTTAAGCTAGATTGGCAAATGTCTTCAGGGCAAAGCAGTGAGTTACTCACCTCTCTAAATCCTAGCTCTTAAATAATTCCTTACTTTTCCATGTTAGATCTTCAATGCTTTTATGAAAAGATTTTTTATTTCATCTAGTAATTTTAGTTTTTATTCTTTTCTCACTAGAATAAACTTGCTGTATATTACAATTTAACTTTTCAATTAAATGTGTATGTTGATTCCTTATCTAAATTATGTGTCTTCAATGCAAACTCATTCTAGGTACCTAATGCAGTGCTTAACCCACGGTAGACACTCAAGTAATGATAATGATTATAAAGAGAGTCCTGACAATATCAGGCACTCAGCTTCAGATCACAAAAATGGCTAAATAACTGTAAAAACTGAAACATTGACACTCAAAAGTGCTTTCTTACTGTAGCATACTTTGAAACAATTGTGATTGTAACATGATTGGGGAGAAAAAAGAGAAAATCCAGAGTCTGTCTATAATATGCCTCTATTTATTCAGTTCCAAAATATTTACGAGGCAATTGCAAAAGAAGTACAAATATGAAGATCGGTGAGCAAGAGGAAGCATCATTATAGATATTTTTTCTCTATTCTCTAGCAAGATTTTAGGAATGAATTGCTTTGAATCCTTGATTTTATTAATAGTATGGAGATCTCCTTGATGTTCCAAATGTTTGTGAAAACATGTAATTATGTTTTTATTTACTATATGTCTACATTCTTTGCTAGACCAGAAGTCCACAAGGAAAGGGATGGTTTGTTTGCTTAACTCTATTCACAATACTGAGTATATTGCTCAGTACATAGTAAGGTGCTAAGTAAATTTTTATTAAATGATTGAGTGGATGCAGTGTATTCAAAGGCATAAAACATGGCTCAGCCTCATGGAATCTAAAATCTGCATAGGGTGGAGATAGATGAGGGAGTACCATTTGTTTAGCATTTAGCACATGCTCATATTCACACACTATGTCACTTATTGTTTGCAAAGGACCACATGAGACAGCTATTATTACCATAATTTGTGAGCACAACTATCTTCTTTTTTTTTTTAATTTAAAAAAAAATTTTTTAATTTATTTATTTGTCAGAGAGAGACGGAGAGAGAGAGAGAGCGAGCACAGGCAGAGGCAGAGGGAGAAGCAGGCTCCCTGCCGAGCCAGGACCTGAGCCGAAGGCAGCCGCTTAACCAACTGAACCACCCAGGCGTCCCAACTATCTTCTTTTTAAGATAAGGAAATTGAGTCCTATGGAAGATGTAAAACTTGCCCAGTTACATCCTTTTTAAGTGGCAAAGACAGTATTTACTGAATTCAGTATTCATACTCTTTTCTTGTATGCCACAATATCTCTGAGTGAAACACAAGTGATAATATACAACACATAATTAAATTTTAAAATTTCCAGGGGTGTCTGTAAAGGATCTAGAAATTCAAAGAATGAGAAGAGTAAAAACAAAGTAGTCAGAATAGGCTCATGGGGGCGGTGGGATTTGAGTTAACTCCTCAAGTCTCTAGAGGTAGAGTAGAACAGGGGTCATTTCAGGAAAAGCAATTTCAAAACTCCCATCAGAATTCATTAAGGTCAATAATTTTTAATAATATTTTTGATTAGCACTATAAATAATGTGAAGGCGAGAAATGGTTTACTCACAAGCCACATAGCATGGCATAAATGTTACATGGGCACATGAAGTACAATACTGTGATAGGATTGCCTCTCGCCTCATGAGACTATACTGAAAAATAATTGAATGGGAAATGCTTAGGATATTCACACAATACTTTACTAATCTAATGATAATACTCAATATGCGAGTCCATGTTATGCCTAATGATGACTGCATAGTAAAGCATGAAGAGCCAATAATATGTTCTGATTCGTGCAAAGAGCTAACATGATAATTTCACCACTTGATGAGAAAGGAGATGCTAATTGTCCGGTGCAAAACTGGCAATGACCTCTAAGATGTTTTGAAATGACTGCGCTCTCTAGATTCAGATAAAATGTAGACAAGATACCTTAATAGTTAACCATTTCTTTTTTCAAAGCAACGTTTACTGGCATTATGCTGATTCAAGAAGTCCCATTCTGACTGTTAATGAAAACTTAATGGAGCTGACATAAGTAAGATGATCTTAAGCCTGCCTCACTCTCTAAACTGCTTTTTTTGTTGCCTTCTGGAAAGTTGCTGGGTCATTGAACACTGATGTCATGCCAGAGTGTGCAAGAAAAAACTGGTAAACAATGCTGAGAAGGTGAAGGAGGTCCAGAATACAGCCAGGCAGACCGGAAGGTCAGATAAAAGATGGAGAAGTAGAAACCAGAAAATCAAAGCAAGCTCTAAGAAATTAGTAATTTAGAAGTGATCAGGTCCAGGGGCGCCTGTGTGGCTCAGTGGGTTAAGCCTCTGCCTTCAGCTCAGATCATGATCTCAGGGTGCTAGGATCAAGCCCTGCATCGGGCTCTCTGCTCAGCGGGGAGCCTGTTTCCCCCTCTCTCTGCCTGCTGCTCTGCCTACTTGTGATCTCTCTCTCCCTCTGTCAAATAAAGAAATAAAATCTTAAAAAAAAAAAAAAATAGAAGTGATCAGGCCCAGCTTTACTTCCCAGCTCTACCACTTAGTAGCTTCATTAACTTGGGGGAAGTTATTTAAGTTCCCTGAGCTTCAGTTTCTTCATCACAAAAAGTGATTATAAAAATGCTATCTATGGCAAATGCTTATTGTGAGGATTAAGCGAGAAAATTCAAGTTAAACACTGACACATATAATTTCTCAAAAAGTGATAATTTGCTCCCATCATCATCATCATCATCATCACTTACAGGAACACGATAAATGTACAGAAATTAAGATATATGAAAGAAAAAGGGGATTAAGAAAACCTCATACCTCAAGACAGGCAAGGGTCAGAAATCTTGTGTAGTAGGTACCTAGAGTCAAAAAACATTGGAAAGGAATTTAGAGATCATGGAGTCAAACACCGTTGTTTTACAAATGAACACCCAATACTAAGAAATGTCTCAGTTGGTATAATTACTTTTGAAAATATTTTGACAGTTTTTTATAAAGTTCAGCATGGACTTGACATGGGCAACCTAGTAATTCCATCCCTAAGTGTTTACCCAAGAGAAATAAAGACTGATGTCTACACAAAGACTTGTACATCAGTGTCCACAGCAGCTTTATTCATAACAGCCCCAACCAGAAACAAGCAATTGTCCATCAACAGGAGGTGGAATAAATAAATTTCATACAATAGAATACATTCAGTGATAAAAAAGGCATGAACTCCTAGGACACGCAACAACATGGATGAATCTAAAAACATCATAATGAGCAGAAAAAGCAATATGAATACATACTATCTGATTCCACTTATCTGAAGTTCTAGAAAATACAAACTAATCTGTAGAGATGCATGTAAGTAGTTGTCTGGGGCTTACATTGGAGCAGGTATGCAAAGGTTTGACTAGGAAGACACACAAGGGAATTTGGGGGGCCATGGAAATATTTCATATCTTTTATAAAATATTTTATGTTTTGATTGTGCTGGTAGCCACATAGAATATACATTTGTCAAAAGTCATTAAAACTGTACATTTAAAATGGGTATATTTTGTTGTATATTAATTAGACCTAAGTGAAGTTGATTTTAAAAAGAAAGAGCTAACCTTATGCCTTATTCATTTCAGGGTCAGAGCTAGAATTCAAAGCCAAGTCTTTGCTAACTAATTAGCTAGTTAGCTAAGCTAGCATTTAGCTAGTGCTCATCTAGCAGAGCTTTGCTCAGCAATTAATGCAACATCTAGCCATGCTTGCTCTCGTTCTAAGACCTAGTCTAGTAAAATGGCACATGGCATGGCTTTGGAGTCACAGGATGTGGTTTGGTGTCATGACGTCCCCTCCTAGTATCTGTGTGGTCTTGGCCAGGTTGTTAGACCTTTCTGAGCTGCCTCTTACTCATCTCTCAAATGGGGACAAAATTCCTATCATAGGTTTCCTATAAAGATAAAATGATATGATATTTTATAAAACAACCAGAAAACGGAATGCCCTCAATGGATTGTAGCTACGGCTACTATTAATTTCTTTTAAAGAACATGGCAGACCTGGAATTGTGCCACAGATAAGTCTTGTTTTGTGAGGTTGTGAGATAATGCCTCCAGACTGCATTTGTTCATTCACTCAACAGATATTACTCAGTGTCTATGATATGCCAGGCACTGTCCTAGACCCTTAGAGTTCAGCAAACAACAAGAGTTGCACTCTAGTAGGGGGAGACAACAACCTGATAAGCCAATACATGTATAATATGTCAGACGGCAATCTGGGCCAAGAAGAAAAATAGAGTAAGAGGCAGAGAGAATGGTTAGGGATGATAGGAACGTGTGATTGTATATAGGGTGCTGAGAAGCAGCTGATCCACTAACATACCAAGTGAACTGAAACCTAAAAACAGGAGAGAGAGATAAAAGGAGTTGGATAGAAAAATAGCTGGATGGAAAGTACTGCCAGTCAATGAAAGAGCAGGGAAGAGGCCACAGTGCAAGAGTGTCCTTGGCCCATCTTGGGATTAGTGAGACCTATGGGGCTGTATGTATTGTTTTCAAGATTCAGAGCAATGCCAGTTACTTGTGTAATATGTGACAACATATGCAATTTATCAGCTGTTCAGAATGTTGAACTCCACTTCTCCATTATTTGTACTCAGATTCCCCACATAAACACAAACCTTTTTGCCAAATTCCTATAGTTACTGCTATGCTTAGCTGATGGCTTTGGTGTCAGGATAAAGTTACTTATCTATGTGTATTTTGTAAATAGCAAACATATAAAAAACATATAAAAATTAAAAAAAAAATAAGTAGATCCTGGTCAAACCAGTTGCCTCTTTGACTAAGAATGACGTAAATCCACACCGTTGGTGTGAGGAGGAGCTGCCAAACTTGAAGGTGCCATCTTCGGTCAACATGGGAAATAACATTTTCTATGTTCCCATCATGACCTTGGGAACAGGGAAGAAGCTGAACGTGGAGCTGGAAGACGGAAGTACACAGTTCCACAGCTTTCCCTCGTTCTGGTTTCCTCTTGTGTCTTAAAGTTGAAAAACACAAATCCAAAAGCATGCTGTAACATAGTACTTACATTATCTAGGGCAACCTCTGTTAATTTAGGTCCACAGAGCAGGGTGCAATGGGCTGCCCAGTGTCGGCACTGGAAGAGCAGAAGGCGAACATCAAGGCTAATGTCAGCCATGGACAGTGGCCCTCTCTAATTAGTGACACTAAGCCTTGAATTCCATTCTGATTGCAATCAGTGACTTCTCTCACACCAGCTATTTCTAGTCATCCAAGGTTCCTTTCCAGGAGAAATCTTCAGAGAAAAACAAAGACTGGAAGTTCTTCCTTTGCTTCTGGTATGAGCATGAGCCACATGAATGCTGTAATGCTCTCTGGCCACATTCTGGGGCATTGTAGAGTGCAACCCCAAGAAACTTCAGGGCTCATTCCTGGGGAGCACAGTCGAAAGCATGTCAGATTAACCAGTGGTGGTTAAGAAGTAAAGGCAGGGTGTTAACAGGCAAACCACAAAAAAATCACAAGAAAGAAATGTTGGCATCAATGATACAGATGGATCCATCGGGGGGGAAAAAAAGATACAGGTGGAGATTTAAGAGAGCAGTACTGCTCAGTTCTCGGTGAAAGAATATTTTGGTGAGGATCCTTTTAAAGGGCTGACAAAGCTCCTTTTCAAATCTAATGCTTTCTATCTGAAAGTTACTTTTCACAGCTGATCTCATTCACTTTGGTAAGCTGCACCTCAGCCCTGTTTTCATTAGTACAGACAGTAAAACCTAGTTGTGTTAACAAATCTTCTAAAGGAAAAAATAATCAAGAAAGAGCACAGTGAGGGACTCAGTTTTTCTATAGGAGGATCTTGACTGTTTAGTCAGTTCAGCTCACTACCATAGACTGAACAGTAAAGTAACTGATTGCAGGGGTGCCTGGGTGGCTCAGTGGGTTAAAGCCTCTGCCTTCGGCTCAGGTCATGATCCGAGGGTCCTGAGATCGAGCCCCGAATTGGGCTCTCTGCTCAGCAGGGAGCCTGCTTCCCTTCCTCTCTCTCTACCTGCCTCTCTGCCTGCTTGTGATCTCTGTCAAATAAATAAATAAATAAATAAAATCTTAAAAAAAAAAGAAACTGATTGCAGTTTATTTGGCTATTGCTAAACCACAAAGGCACTGAGTTGAGATCCAAATTTAATTTGAGACAAATATGAAGACATGACACTGCTTAGTTTTCTGAAATACATTGAGTGTCACCTGTAACTATCCCGAGCACACGGCAGGCCAGTGGTGACCATGGGGCTTCTCAAGCCTGTGAGTAAGGTCTAATAGAAGCTGCTGTGAATCTACACTGATTCATATGTAAAGTTATCAAAACCCAGGAAATTAAAAGGAAATAGAAATACTATAAAGCGTTACCTAAGTTCAATGATATTGCTTCTATAAGAAACACATTACACAGAAACCTCTGTATTTTAAAACTTTAATTCAAAATTTAAAATGGTCATAATGCTGATGTATAGTGATAGATATTATGTGTTTTATGTTTTAATAAGTATTTCACTTACCATTCATCAAAAAGAACCCATATGAGCACATTAAAATCAAAGTGTTGCCAGAGAAGTTCATCTCATTTAATCCTCATTAAAAAATTGGAGGATAAATATTATTACCATACCAGCCATTTCCAAAAGAAACCAACTTTGATATGGTAAAGAATTTCCCCAGATTTCTACAGACAAACATCCATGGCACACCAAGATTCACACAAAAGACCTTTGATTCCTATAGCCTTTCGACTTTCCCATTTTGACTTTTTCAGTAAAACTTCAAAACAATTTGACACAAATGAAACGTATGAATGAAAACTCTCCCCATGTGCAAGGCAGATGTTATGGTCATAAATGCTAATAGGATTATGTGTGTGTGCATGTGTGCATGTGTGTGTAGAGAAGTGGCCTTTCTCTACATTTTCCAAACACACACACACACACACACACACACACACACACGTCATTCTTTTCTGTCTTTTTTTTTTCTTTTTTAACACTTTTCTATCTTAGAGCTTTCCATTGCTCTCACCAAACTTGAATGCTGGTTAGTCAACACTTCTGAAGCTTATAAAAGGGTAGACCCTCAACATTAAACAGGTTTTCCTGATATTCTGGTATAAATTAAATGGTGCATTTTAATGCTGTTCATTCAAGCAATGATAACTATGTGGTCTTATTTAATCATGCAGATTTAAGGTGTTTATTAATTTTAAATATATTATCTATTAAGGCATACGATAGGATGACATGTGAGGATCCTACATGTAAATATATAGCTGTAAGTAAAACAGAACGCATGTAGAACCAAGATGACAAGGTGGTTTCAGCTGCAATCTTACCCTGATCAGGTGATAGTTGCTGCCTGGAGCACTATTTTGTAAGTTATTCTGTGGCCAAGACAAGGACCAAAGAAAGAGAGTGTGGAGATTGATTAACAATGTCGGTCATGGCTTCAGGAGTGGGGGGTGACACGTCTTATCCTGAAGGTACTATATCTTGCCAGACTAAGAAATAAAATATTAAAATGTCTTTCATTAAAAGGCAAATTCATAATTTACATATCAGTCAATAAAGAGAATCACATACTTATTTCTAACTCCCTGAGGTAGACTTCTGGATGAGCTCTGAGTGGTCTTAATCAATGGTATGTTGGGTAATTTTAGAGCATGAGGTAGCCCCCATCTGGCATCTGACTGGGTGCACTTCAGTATGTGGGGCAGTAAAACAGAGATGTTGGAAAGAGAAAAATGGGAGAAGATTGTACTCCGGAACTGATCAGGATATTTAGAGTGTGTTCAATAAATGTTGGCAATTCCTGTCATGGATGCTGCCACATCAAAATTTAACACATCTGACCAGTCCAAGTGTTTAGCCTGTCACTCTTCCATTCCTACCTCGCCCCTGTCTTTGGTCCCTGGTCTCTCTCTTTCTCTCTCTCTCTCTCTCTCTCTCTCATTCCCTTGTGACCTTGTTTGACTCTACAGAGGCTCAACATGAAGTTCTTACATTAATAGGGAAATCTAAACAGGTTAATTAAATGAAAATTGCAAATAACTCTCTTACTCTTCCCCTGGAGTCATTTCATGAGGTCTGTCCAATTTTGATTTATTTTTCAGAAACGGCTTCCATTTGCAGAGTTAGCATCTAGCTTTCTTATTGGTTTGAACAGAATTGGTTACTGGTTTATACTATCTTAACACCTAGGAAGAGACAAAGATACGAATGAAAAGCTGAATGACTCTCCAAGCCCTCTCTACCCTCCCAATTACCAAGAAACTTCAAGGGCTTCTATTTCCCCGTTATTTGGCATACATGAATAAAGCAAATTCCTTCTAGGAGTTGGTGTGAGATGATGAAATCATTAAAGTGTACCTGACTAAAGTTTCAAATATGCTACCTTGACAAGTATAGTTTCAGAACTCAATCCACTTTGATCATTTCAGCTTTCAAGAACTTTGGTGCTGTAGATAGCTATAGGAATATTCAGTAGACAGAATCATTCCTGTTTTTAAAGTTCCATAAGGGAAAAAAAAAAAAAAGGCATGCTGACCAAGTCTCCCTACTGTGGATTGTGGGTTGAAAATATTTCTAACCAATGAAAATGCAAGCCACAGAAAACACTGGGGAGAAGGGATAGCATGTATTTCTTGGCCAGGAAGTTACAGTGGGTCTTGAAATGCGAGGAATTAAGATGAACATTTGCTCACTTCATTCTCCTCCAATTAAACCCCTAGGAAAATGCTCTCAAAAACTACTTGCTACTTCAGACATGACCTTCTAGCCCATTGTTTGACATTCATCACCATATTCTTCTTTTCATTATACAGTCATTTTTGGGTACTATAAAGCTGGAAGCATGTTGGAGAGACATAAATAAACCACATTCTGCCTTTAAAAGAGAGATCACCTTTTTAGTGGTGTGGAAAATAATGCCATTTAGTCAGGTTTTTGCCAATACATCCCCTCCTCAGAGCAGCCTTCCATCACTCTGCTACTTAAAAGAACAACTCCCTGGTGTTATCTATTCTTGTCTCCTGTGTTATTTTTTTTTCTTCACTGTACTTACCGCTTCCTGGAATTACATTACATATGTACACATCTGTTTACTGTCAGCCTCCCCAGTGAAATGCAAACTCCATGAAGGTAGAAATTCTTTCTGTTTTGCTCACTGTTGTATTCCCAGGGCCAAGAAGTTCCTTGTATATAGGAAGCCCTCAACGAATATTTGCAAGATGGCTGAATGAAGGCATGTGTAGCCTGCAGATGGCTTTCACGGTGGTTAAAACTTGGGTTCTGCAGTCAGGCATCTGGGTTTGAATTTTGTTGAGATATATTACCTTGGGAAAATTAGAAACTTCCCTAAAGTCTCAGTTTTTATCTGTTATATGAAGATAATGGTAACACTTGGTTCATAAATTGGTTGTGTGTGATGCATAGCGCACAATAAATATTAGGTATTATTACAACAGAAGCATGCACACAACGCTAGGAAGCACCAAATCAGAGAATTTTTCAGCTGTGTCAGAAAGAGAGGAAGAGGTACAACCAATAGAAGGGATGGCACAGACAGAAGTACATGGACATGAAACAATCCAATGCTTTTGAAGGGCGATTGCAGAGCTTGAAACAGCAATACGGTGCCCAATCATCTAAAGCTGCCCAAGAGCAATATCAAAATCCTGACAGTATCAGAGCCTCATAACATACTTTCATCAGTCACAAAAAGAAAATTCTACCTTCTCTCTCCAACAATAGGACTCAGCAATATTTAACAGATTGGAAACTCTTGAAGAGCCTTTTCTATAGCTAAACACCATACCTGCTGTTAAGACTCAAGATGATGAGGTGGCAGAAAAGAATCCAAGAGAAAGGATCTGAGCCTGTCCCACTAATCACAGGCCCTTTCAGTTCCTTGGAATGTCCCCACCCCATGCACACACATCTGAAAGATGTGGGTTACAGAGAGCAACGATAATTGAGAGTCATCTCAAACTTCCTCTTGCTCATTCTTGACCTGCTTGTCTTCTGAACTGTCTTCAGCTGACACTGAGTTCTTTCTACGTGATTCAGTCTCAAACCTTACTTCTTAATTCTCTGACCGTGCAGTTTCCGATGGGGTTTGGGCCTCCTCTGTTTTAAGAGGATTTGGGTTTAGTCTTTTAGCTCCCAGGATCCTTTACTACATTGGTAAAAGCATCTTGCTGGAGCCTTGGGTCTCAGACTCCAGGTCCTACTCCCATCCATGTAGTCTACCCCCAAACAACCAACTCCAGCCACCATTTTTCAACCTCACCTGCAATGACAAATGTAGAGTCAGAAGACAAGGGTTCAATTCCAATTACTCCTTTTATAATTATATCTTAAGACCGGTATGGACTTCCTGGTTAAGAACTACCCATCAGGCAATGCAAAGGACCCCAAGACCTATGACCATCCCCCACTGGGAGTATGGCAGGGCAGGCAATGAGGCCTAAGAGGGTGGGCCTTAATTGCCTGTATTTGAAGGAAGTGCAGTTGGACTGGTGGAATGTGTTACCCTGAGGAAGCACATCAGGGAGCAGGTGAAGATTTACATAGCAATTGCTATTGGAGGACTTCAACACAGAGTCAGAAGAGCCCTAGCAGTTTGGGTAGCCTGGGATAAGGGGAACTTGGGACACAGTACTGCTTAGATGGGGGGACAAGCAAACTGGAGAAACAGGGATATGAAACAGTGGGTAATAGAACTCCAGCTTCCTGGTGACATGAAAGATCTAGTTCTTATCTTTCTGTGACTGGAAAAAAGCACTGTAGGACACAAGTTTGAGGCACAATGTTACCAAGGAAAGGACCCCAGCACAGACAGCAGTGTTCAAGTTCAAGTTCAAGTTCATTTACAGGATTGGAACATGTACAGCATTGGAACATGGACATAGAGATGATAATCTTGATTCCCTAGATTGCCAGCTCTGCCTCTTGGCTATGGTTTCTAACATCTCTGTCTTCATTTCCTTACCAATAAAATAGACTGAACCTATTTTCTAATCTACTGAGTTTTGGAGGATTTAACTGATCTTCAGGTAAAAGTCTTATAACACTGCCTGGATTATAATAGCACTCATTAAATATTCTCTTTATTAGTTTGTAAGCAACAGTCTGTAAGATATATATTAGTTAAGATTCATTAGGGATTAGTTTTTTCCAGCCACTCTTCCAAGTGTTTTAAACCAATTGCTTTATTAAATTTTTAAACAACCCTATAAAGTCTGTACTACTATAACCTCCATTGTGTGGCTAAAGGAACTGAGTCATATTAAATGAAAACAACTAGTCCCAGGTCACACTGTTAGCAAAAGGCAAGCTGATGTAAGCCCAGGAAATCTAATTTCAGAGCATGAGCTCTAAACACTCTGCTTACTCTGCTGACTCTCTAAATAAAGAGCATAACATTGCCCTCTGAGAGGTAAGCTATGAAGTCAGTACAGAGATGTGCAAAATCTCTCTATGGATGCAGAATGGCAATCTGGCTAGAGTAGGCCTTCCCTATAAACTCATTAGAGTTATTAATGTGATGGTCTTGAAAGGCAAGTTGGTCAACCATGGAACACAATAAAATGAGGGTCCCAGAGACGAAGACCCACACTGCATGTACAACCCTAACCAGAGTTGTGGGGCCTCCAATCTCCAGACAAAAGCATTAAGGCCAGCTAGGCCAGCACTCCTCTACAAGAGAAAAGGGGCTCCCAGCATCTTAGTTGAGATATATTTCTTAAGACCAGTCAACTCCATTTGCCCTGTTGTTATGTTCACCAAGCAAATGTTTGATTAGTTTGTCTGCAGAGAAAAAAAAAATTGTATTGCTCTGGGGATTCAAATATTTTGGATAATTTTAAAAAAACAGAAGTCTCCCAGTCTACTTTAAGAAGATTTAAACACCAGCCTTTTCTGTATTTATTTAGTGTACTCTTCCCATGAAAATCTTCTCTACTCTCAGACAACACAAAATCAGGTCTTTGAAGGGGCAGGCCAGACATATGAAACAACACAGAGAGCCCATTAAGGTAAAGGGAACCTCACAAGGGCTCTTATAGCCAGCTGGTCAACCTTCCCTGGTGAAATGGCTGCATCCCCATCAACCATCTTTGTGACTTCAGCATGGCTCAACGGAGGGCTGAGCCAGCCACAAAACCATGAAGGCTGAATCCTAGCAGTGGACTAGAGCATCATAAATCCTTAAAACCATCTGTCCTTAGATTAGGGTTGGCGAGACTGAGCCTGCACATGGGTACTTGTGGTGTCCCAAATTAGGTATGGTTACATATCAAGAGGAAGAAATTAGAAATAGAGAGGACAAGGTCCCTACCTCCTGAGTGGCATTGACAAGTCATTTAACTGCTCTGAGACTTAGTTTCCTCACAGAAAGCATTTGAGTTGAGATATCTAGTACTTCACTCACCTCCAGGGCTTCTGTAAGAATCAAAATCCATGTGAAATTATTTTGTACACTGTATTTAACTACATAAAGCTACCACTTGCTCATGTGGATCTTGAGTACAGGATGGTTCTCATGTATGCAGTGCTTATCACACACCAGCTACTGCTCTAAGCATATTTTACATAGTAACTTGTTTGTTCACAATCACCCTGTAGTAAATGCTGTGAGGTGTCACCTGGAAACTTTCCTGCCTGCCTGGAAACTTGATAGACAGCCAAAACATGCATTCCCCAGCTATCGAGACAGTGTTGGTGACTGACTGCTCAGAGCTGTGTTGCTCTCAAAGAATTGCTTTCAGCTAAAGGGAACTGCCTTGCCAAAGGTTATGAACCCTCGCAGGGTGTAGCCCGCTTCTAATGACTAATTGTTGTAAGGGAGATTGGACAGAGGCATGGCCCCCTTGCCTTGATATGAGACCACTCTGATGGCAGAGCTCCCCATGGGAAAAGCTGAGGACCTAGTTGTACCTGCATCCCAAGTCAATCCTCTCTCTCTTGCTCTTTTTACTCCTTTACAGTACTGTTACTGAGAGCCTTGCCCAGTGCACCACCTGTACACAAATTTCTCCTTCAGAGTCTCTTTTGGGGGTAGGAGGCATCAAACCTGAGGCAGACACTATGCAGTGGTATCACTATTAGTATCATTTTCCTCATTTCAGAGAGGTGAAGTAACTTGCTCAGGTTCACATAGCTGATAAGTAGCCGAGTCAAGATTTGAAACCAGGCCATCTAGAAAATGTTCTTATTTTAACATTTGACACAGGCGTTTCTTCGGTGAATGAACTGTTTGTGTTTGACATGTACTTTGATGAATGGGTAGGCTAGCAGCTGAGCCCCAAGACCTAGATGTTGGTTGTAGCCCCAACTTCAAAAGAAAGGAAAATACTTTAAAAAAAAAAAAAAAGGACAGATTTGAAACTGGATATTTATTTATTTATTTATTTTTAAGATTGTATTTATTTATTTATTTGACAGAGAGAGATCACAAGTAGGCAGAGAGGCAGGCAGAGAGAGAGAGGAGGAAGCAGGCTCCCCGCTTGAGCAGAGAGCCCGATGCAGGGCTCGATCCCAGGACCCTGAGATCATGACCTGAGCCAAAGGCAGAGGCTTTAACCCACTGAGCCACCCAGGCGCCCCTGAAACTGGATATTTAAAGATTAAACCAGGATGGGGGAGATGAGAAGGAGAAGGAGTGGGGGGAGAGATGGGGCCATTTAACTGGGGGGGGTTTGCTGTGGGCTGTGTGATATGACCACTCCCTATGATGTGCCTCCCCCTTCCCTAAGTATCTTCAGCAAAATCTTTTCAACTGTGGAAATGTTTGGTGGTGTCTTCATTTACTAGGGGGGCCATAACAAAGTATCACAAACCAAGTGGCTAAGAAATAGAAATTTGTCATCACAGTTCTGGAGGCTACATGTCTGAGATCCAGGTGTCAGCAGGGTTGGGTCCTTCTGAGGGTCCTTCTGAGGATCCTTTCACCCCATGCCTCTTTGCTAACTTCTGGTGGTTTTGCTAGTAATCTTTGTTGTTTCTTGACATATAGAAGCATCACCCTGATCTCTGCATCTGTATTTATGTTCAAATTTCCTCTATAAGTTAGGGGCCCACCCCATCCCTGTATGACCTCATCTTAATTTAATTGCATTTGCAATAACTCTGTCTCCAAATAAGATCACATTCTGAGGTATCGGGATTAAAATTTCAACATACTAATTTTTGCAGTACACAATTCAATCCATAACTTGTATGGATTGGCTTTCCTGTGGATTCTTGTGAAGGGTTTGATATCTATGTCTGGGTTGACATGGAAGTAAGTAGAAACCACGAGATGTGGACAAAAGGACTGCGAGAAGAAATTCTGGAGCAGCCTAGTGCTTTCTTAGATCGAAGAATTGAGGTTAGAAGTGAGCCTGCCCATGTTTCAAGGACTAACAGACCCAAGTGAAATCTGGACAGCAGTGCCTTGAAATGAAGTGATTTCATGGGCTACTATCAATTGCCTTCCCACTATAACCTTCAGAATTTACGACACCAGCCCTACCCTCCACACCCTCCAGAAGGATCTTCTCCACCATAAACATTCAGGTTCATTAGGAGGGAGCATTTCTTTTAGTTCTTCTACATCTTCAACACAGAGAAACATCCTACTGGGAATTGACTGCCAGATTTCTGCGGTAGAGTTTTTATACTGCTTGTGAACACATATCATTTTTCTTGGTGTCTGACTTAAAGAAAAGCTTATAGTACAAAAGATAGAGAGGTGTATAGTATAGGAATTTCCTACTCCCATGGCCTAAACTAAAAATCCAATCCTGTCACTTATCAGCTGTGTGACTTTGGGCAATTTACTCAATCTGTCTGTGCTTCAGTTCCCTTGTCTATAAAATGGGAGTAATAACAGATCTCCTCCAATGGGCTCTTGTGAGAACGAAATGAGTGCTGACACGGCCAGCTCTTACAAATGGCAGCTATTGTAATGTCACAATAGCAACTGTCTGTCACTCTATCAAAATACTGTACAACTAGGGACGCCTGGGTGGCTCAGTTGGTTAAGCGGCTGCCTTCAGCTCAGGCCATGATCCCAGCGTCCTGGGATCGAGTCCCACATCGGGCTCCTTGCTCGGCAGGGAGCCTGCTTCTCCCTCTGCCTCTGCCTGCCACTCTGTCTGCCTCTGCCTGCCACTCTGTCTGCCTGTGCTCTCTCTCTCCCTCTCTCTCTGACAAATAAATAAATTAAAAAAAACAAAAAAAACAAAATACTGTACAACTAGAATAATGGTAAGATATGGTCAAAATAAGTATAGGGTTATCATTAGGCCATTGTACATATTTCAGAGAGAGATCGCCTGAGACCAGTGCCCACATTATCAGCCAAAACATAATCAAAAATTAAAATTCATGGCTTGTCGGACGCCTGGGTGGCTCAGTTGGTTAAGCGGCTGCCTTCAGCTCAGGTCATGATCCCAGTGTCTTGGGATCGAGTCTCACATCGGGCTCCTTGCTCGGCGGGGAGCCTGCTTCTCCCTCTGCCTCTGCCTGCCACTCTGTCTGCCTGTGCTCACTTTCTCTGACAAATAAATAAATAAAATCTTTAAAAAAAAATTCATGGCTTGAGCTGTGAGGTTAATAACTAAATGTATGTTTAGTCCATTAACATCATCAAATAGATAATCTAATGACTTAAGAATATAAATACTAGGCCAGGATGCAATTTCAGAGGAACCATTATCTTTTTGTTATTTTAAAACTGTCTTGGGGAAAAAAAGAATGACACCTCATAGACCAGAGCTTTTATGAAAAAATTGTAATGCTAGGTAAGGCTTCTGCCAGGTAAGAGAAGCCAAAGATCTGATTTATTCGCCAGGTTTGACTCTAAAAAACAAAACAAAAAAACCTCTGTGAGGCACTTGGTGGCTCAGTCAGTTAAGTGTCCAACTCTTGGTTTTGGCTCAGGTCCTGATCTCAGGATCATGACATCAAGCCCTGCGATGGGCTCCATGCTCAGTGTGCAGTCTGTTTGAGATTCTCTCTCTCCCTCTACTACTCCCCCTGCTCACATGCACTCTCTCATTCTTTACCTCCCTCAAATAAATAAATAAATCTTTAAAAAAAAAAACACCTCCAAAATGGTGGGGTTCCTTTCTTACAAACCTGTCCATGATCTTAGCTTTAGAAATACCATCGTTCAGAAAACAGCAGAGTCTTCCCTCTGCAAAATGAGAAAATAACAATATGTATTTTTCGGGCATCATTAGAGAATCAAAATGTGACAGATTAAATAAAAGGAATTTGGAAAACCATATAATGTACATAAGGTAGTTGTTATTATGCTTATAGAGGGAGTAATGACTTCTCAGTAATTACTAGATACTATTTTGTGAAAATAAATTGAGTATAATGTTCAGAACAAGTAACATTTGTATATTACTGTTAGACAGAACATTTTTTATTATTAAACATAGGTATATGTACTTGTGTCTTATTATAGAGAAACTAAGGATAAATTTGGGTCTGTTAGTAAACACATTTTATGCTTTTTAAAAGATTGTACTACAAAAAAGCAAATTTCTAAAAATTTTTGGATTTATTAATGAATTTGCAAATTTAAAAAGTGCTGATATGACAGACTGTACTACTTAGTTTTTACTAGAAATCAAGGTTTCTAAGCATTAAGAATTCTAATAAATATAATTAAGACTTCTGGAAGTCCTAAGGGAAATAACTCTGTATGCAAGGGAAGTAAGAGCTGTGTTTTCATAGGAAAGGTATGAGAAATGGGAATACAATTTTGTGGAGGGAAAAGAAAGTAATTTTTCCCTAAAATGAGACTGGTTGTTTTTTGTCTGTTTGTTTTTGTTTGCTTGCTTCAAGTTTTTATTTAAATTCCAGTTATTTAACATATAGTGCAATATTAGTTTCAGGAGTAGAATTCAGTGATTCATCACTTAGATACAACACCCAGAGCTCACCTCAACAAGAGCTCTCCTTAATCCCTGTCACCCATCTAGCCCATATCCCACCCAACCTGCTCTCCAGCAACCCTCAGTTTGTTCTCTATAGTCAAAAGTATTTTATGGTTTGCCTCTCTATTCTTTTTTTCCCTATGTTCATCTGTTTTGTTCCTTAAATTCCACATATGAGTGAAATCATATGGTATTTGTCTTTCTTTATTTCACTTAGCATAAGACACTCTAGTTCCATCCACATCATTGCAAATAGCAAGATTTCATTCTTGTTGATGGCTGAGTAATATTCCAACACACACACACACACACACACACACACACACACACACACAACTTCTTTATCTAGTCATCAGTCATTTGGGCTCTTTCCATAATTTGGCTTTTGTTGATAATGCTCTATAAACATCAGGGTGCATGTGTCCTTTCAAATCAGTATTTTTGTATCCTTTGGGTAAATACCTAGTAGTGCAATTGCTAGATCATAAGGTAGTTCTATTTTTAATTTTTCGAGGAAACTCCATACTGTTTTCCAGAGTGGCTACACAGGTTACATTCCCACCAACAGGGCAAGAGGGGTCCCCTTCTCTGCATCCTCATCACCTGTTGTTTCTAGTGTTGCTGATTTTAGCCATCCTGACAGTTGTGAGGTGATATCTCATCATAGTTTTGATTTTTATTTCCCTGATGGTGAGTGATGTTGAGCATCTTTTCATATGTCTGCTAGCCACCTGGATGTCTTCTGTGGAGAAAGTCTATTCATGTCTTCTGCCCATTTCTTAACTGATTTATTTGGTTTTTGGGGTATTGAGTTTGATAAGTTCTTTATAGATTTTGCATACCAACCCTTTATCAGATATGTCATTTGCAAATATCTTTGACAGAGCATTTTGATAATTACTACATCTGTCCATACTCATGACAACATATGAAGGAAGATGGGCAGATATAGTTATACCTGGTTATCAAGAAGAAAACCAAAGCTCAAGATAACATACCTGCATGGCAAAACCAGGACTCAAACATTTATTTCTTTTTGTGATATCAGATCTTGGCTCTGTTTTATGCTTCCTTTGAAACAGGAATATGCATGCATGTTACCTTCAGCTTTAATCTCTAAACAGTGCTTCTTGTCATCCTTGAGCACATCTTTCTGTTATCAGTAAAATGAAACACAGTACAAACTCCCCCTTTTATAAGGAGAAGCAGCTGAAAAATATGAAAGAGTTAATAAAGCCCACGCCTCCCCCATAAATTCTCACCTATTATCTTCTAGGGAGAACCCAAACTAAAACCGTTCATCTAAATGAAAGCTTCATGTTCGGAAAGCCATCATACCCATATAACTATGCTACATATCAGAGCACCCCAAAACTAATTGGCTTTATTTTTTTAAAGATTTTATTTATTTATTTGAGAAAGAGAGAGCATGAGAGAGAGCGAGCATGAGAGGAGGAAGTTCAGAGGGAGAAGCAGACCCCCTTCTGAGCAGGGAGCCTGATATGGGACTGGATCCCAGGACTCCAGGATCATGACGTGAGCTGAAGGTAGTCACCCAACCAGCTGAGCCACCCAGGCACCCACTAATTTGCCTTAATAAGCATTTATTATTGTTCAGAAGTTTATGGATGGGCATAAACTGGCATTTCTTCAGGTTTCAGCTGAGCTGAACTCACTCATGCATCTGTGGTCAAGAGTGGACTGGGTAGACAACTCTGTTGCTCTTGCTTGGGCTTTCACACATATCTATGTGAGGGCTTGCTGAGACTGGTCTGGATTGTCCTCAGCTGGGACAGTTGGTCACTCCTTGTGATCCTTCATCCTCCAGGAGTCTGTCCCAGGCTTGTCTAATGCTAGTGGCAGTAGTCCACAAGAGGAAACATAAATGCACAAGAGCTCTTGCAGCCAGGACTTAGAACTGGCATTTTATTCTTTCCACTGCATTCTATTACTCAAAGCAAGTTCCAAGCCAGCCCAAAATCAGGAAGTGGGGGGAAAAAATATCTCACCTTTTGATATGATAAACTAGAAAGACACATAGCAAAGGAAATGGATAGGAGAGAGAATTGGGGCCATCTTTGCCAACATTCTATTGTAATCATTAGTATTTTCTATCACTGAGCAGAAAGGACTAGCATATTAACACACATATTAGACATTTGCATTGATTAGTTGGTTGTCACCTTGAAGCATGGAAAACTCAATTAATCAGGCAAGAGATTTGATAATAAAATATGATAATTTACTCATCTTTGTATTCCCAACACTTAGCATTGCATCAGGCAAAGTGTACGCAACCCACAAAAATAATTAATAATGATAAAAGAAATGATAGTGGAAAAATTACTCTATTAGAAATCAGAAATCAACTGAATCACAATTCAGCTATGCCAAATTACTTGTGCAACTTTGGAAAGGAGTAATTCAGCCTCCCTAAGATTTCTAGAGACAAACTGGGCATTCTCTAAATTTGTTCTTCCTTCCCTCCTCCTCCTCCACTTCCTCCTTCTTCTTCCTCTTGCTCCTCCTCTTTCTTCTTCTTCTCCTGCTCCTTCTTCTCTTTCTCCTCTTTCTCTCTCTCTCTCTCCCTTTCTTTCTTTCTCTTTCATCTTAAAATATTAAGGCTGCAAGAGCCCTTGGAATTATGTAGATCCAAACTACTCGTTATATAGATGGGGAGACTGGAGCTAAGGAAACAAATCACTTGGCTTGAAAACCACACGGTTAATGTCCAAGATGAGAACTCAGATCTCATGACTGCTAGCCCAGCACCCCATATCTTAATTGTAGCACATTGCTACTTAAGAGTATATTCTATGGACCAGTAGCATCAGCATCCCATAGGAGCTTGGTAGAAATGCAGAATCTAAGATCCTTATCCCAGGTCTACTGAATTAGAATCAGGATTTTAACAAGATCCCCAGATAATTCATTTATGTATTAAAGTTGGAGAAGCTCTAGGCTTCATAATAAATGCTTAACAGCAGGGAAAAAAAACTTAAAAAAAGCTTATTTAGTTATGAGAATATTCCTTTGGATGTATTAAAACTAAAACCATGTTTTCTACACATCTTGCATTAATTCATTTAACAGATACCTCCTGAGTACTTACTGTGTTCAAGGTGTTGTAGAAACATCAAGAACAGGTCTTACCCCCCAGAGCCCACACTCCAAAGGAAAATCAAAGTCCTTTCCTCTTTTCCCATTTTCTCCTTTCTTTCTCTGTGCCCTCTCTTTGCTCTTTACCTTTCCAATCTCCTCCTATTCCTCATTTTTATGATTTCATGATTGAAATCTAATTTCAGAAGTTGTTGGTTTAAAAGCAAAGTATTTTATTCATCTGAAATTCCAATTTCAGAATAGTGATTTAAGATGTTGGAAAATTTTATTTGGCTCCCTTCCAAGTAGCTTATATTATAATATCAGCATGACTCTAAAACTGTGTGTCTAAAGGAGACTAAAGAGCTCCTGGATACTTTGGGAAGGAATTCTATATGAATATAGTACAAATTAATCATATGCTTCAGTTTTTGCTTTTGTTTTGTTTCCTAATGCAGGCTTTTCTCTAGGAAGAGAAAACGTTGAGATTGAGAAAAGGCTACAATACTGGAATAAAAATAAAGTAAGATTGTATTTTTTTCCCTCAAATATTTAGAGCCAGCACCACATCTACACCTGCAATAAAACATTCATTTTTTTCATTGAGAAAACAAAGGAATACTTTTCAGTATCAACAGATTACTTTAATCGAAGAACTTAATATGAACCAGAGACAAACAGAAATTCAGCAAATTAATTATTTTCTGATGAGTAATAGGTAGAATGGAGTCTTTACATTAAACAATCAGATCACAAGTTATGATTATGCAATGATACTCAGTTTGTTCAAGGTTTAGATACCTGGCATTCTAAGTTCCAGTGATTGAAAGTATTATACACTTCTCACTCTCTCTCTCCCTCTTTGTGTACTCCCTCATAGTCCTGAAAAGCTCTGAGCTCATTTCATTCTTCTTTCCCTGCCTTGTCTTCTCCCTCTTCAAAGAAACTGCATGATGATTCTGCTTTTCAAAATCAAGACTGCTTGAACTTTAGCTGAGAGTAATGAAATTTCAATCTTTCACACAATGGCAACGACATCCTCTTTCTGCTCTTTTGGTGTAGTCAGAATAGCAACTGCCCAGCATGAACAATAGGACTACTTTTCAGTTCTAAGGGATTGGCTGTTGCTGAACAGCAGTGCATGGAAATAATCTTTGGCAATCCCATGGGTGACATTTCTCATTCCTTATCACCCATGCTGCACACAGCCGGAACTTGATAAGACACCCAGAAAGAAGATAATGGCTGCTATCAAGCTGTCTAGGTAGAAATAATAATAATAATCTGTTTCTAGAAAAGCAGCTGTCCTATTGTTTTGGATTTCATGAAATCCCAGAGTCAGATCCTCTCTCCCATGCCAGCCTCATCCCCATTCCTGATGCCAATCCAATCACTTTGGGTCTTTAATGATGGGCATTTTTTTTTTCATGATCTTTTGAATAGACAAGGATGCATGCAATATCCCATAATCATTTTCAGTCACAGAATGTATTTAAAGATGAGGTAGAGGCATTTTATAGGAAGATTTGGAGGCTGAGAGGACTTTGTAATGAATATAGGAAAGCCCAGTATCCCTTTCTTAAAATATGCACAAAACTCAGAATTATTACAAGTGAACATTCCAGCAATCATTCCTTTCTGAAGTCTAAACCTCCCAAATTTCAAAAATAAGTCTCAGTTTCTTAAAGTGAAACCCCAGAGTTGTGATTGGCGGCTACCAGCAATGCCGGCTGCATCTATGTTGACTGCCTTTCATTTGTTCCAAATAGAACAGCCTAAGGTTCAGAAACATCCTGGCTATAATCTCATTGTTCTCCTTCATTTTGAGCAGGATTGCTCCCCTTGCTGACTGAATAGGTGATGGCTTTCTCCCCAAATGTTCAGACAGGGAATGCCCTTCAACACAGTCATCCTCACATAGCGTTGTCTTCCTTTCTTTACCTGGATGCTACCTTCCTTTCTTTATCTGTCCTCCATCTCTGGTGAAATAATTAGGCATCCATGCTCTTCAGGGTGAAACAGTACATCTAAAGAGAACTAAGCCACCTGGGTGCCTCAATCTGTTAAGCATTTGCCTTGGGCTCAGATTGTGACCCAGGGTCCTGGAATCAAGCCCTGCATTGGGCTCCCTGCTCAGACGTGAGTCTGTTTCTCTCTCTCCCTCTGCCTCTCCCTCTGTTTGTGTGCTCTCTCCCTCTCTCTCTCTCTCTCTCTCTCTCTTTCTCCCCCACCCCGTCTCTTTCCCTCTCAAATAAATAAAATCTTTAAAGAAAATTTTAAAATTTAAAAATAAAGAGAATCAAGTGTATTGGTTCCTTTTTCCCTCCATGTGGTACTAAAACAAGGCCAAGGCCTGCATCTTCACTTCCAAGGCTGGTAGATAACTTCATCCTGAAAATAGTTGTCCTGTAAGTGTCCCACCATTGCCACAAGCAAGGGACAGGGTTACCTTTGTCTCTTTCCTGTGGTTTCCATAACAGTCATCATCATCTCTAATTTACTCAGGCTGAACTCACTTTCTCCCTGTGTCCCCTTCTAGGAAGGCATGGCATTGCCATGGAGAATGAAGAAGAAAAAAGTATGGACATGGTAAGTGGAGGAGGAACCTTAAAAAAGAATTTCCCACTGCCAAGTCCTCTGTCTTGTATCATAGAATCACTATGTAAGCCAGAGGTCTCTGTGCCTCTAAATAAGTCCAGGTTTCTTCCTACACAAAGTACACCCAATTGAATCTCTCTCTCTCTCTAACCCCGCACCCCCACCCCATGAATATCACATTCCACAGAGGCATAGATCAAGTATTGCTTTCTCTGTAGGGTCTTCCTCTACCCTCTCCCTCGTCCTCCCAACTCCAACAGAATTAGTCAGTCATGGTATTCTGTACATAGCTGCGGTCCAGCCTTTCTCATACTACACCACATGCCTCTCTCGCCAACCAGATTGTGAATTCCAAGAAACTGGGTAAATGTCTTTTGTTTTTTAAGTTCATCTTTAGGGAAAGCAATTCAGCAAAATGCATAAGGGAACGGGTTTTGTATCAAACAGATCTGGATGTAAATCCTAGCTCTGACACTCACTGGCCCTGTGCCCTTGCGTTTTCTGGAACTCAATTTACTAGGATATAAAATGGGATTATTTCATAAATTTTTTTAAAGGATAAAGTGAATTAAAGTATGCAGGTGTAAAATGTTTAACATAATACTGATGCACAAAAAAAATGGTAGAAATTATTATGATTGTAATTAACTTGGTATTCTCAGCCACCCCACAGTAGACTAGCAATAAATATATACTAAGGAATAGAGTGAGGGGCACTTGGGTGGCTCAGTTGGTTAAGCATCTGCCTTTGGCTCAGGTCATGATCCCACAGTCCTGAGACTGAGCCCTGCATCCAGCATCCTGCATCCGCTCCCTGCTCAGCGGGGAGTCTGCTTCTTCCTCTCCCTTTGCCCCTCCTCCCCTCATGTGTAGGCTCGCTCTCTCAAATAAATAAATAAATAAAATATTTTTTTAAAAAAAGTAAAGTGAAAGAAAAAATGAAATACAAACACACACACACACAGAGTACGCAACACATGGTGTTACCCTCGCACTATAAATTGCATTGCTCTCTGCTTCCCGTAGCTCTCAAAATGGGATTCAGTCTGCCCTACAGGATGGGTCCTGAGAGGAAAAAACTGATCCTAAAAGCGTTTGCAGGAATTCTCTCTGGCAGCTTTACCCTAAGTGGTGGCCTCAAGGAACCAAGGAACCCTCTAGTTTGCCTCCAGTGAGTGCTGAACTTGACCCTGTCCTGGGGACAGCCAGCTGCAGAGTCAGGTAGGGCCAGCAGCAAGAGCCGTGTGTTTCTCACCCACAACCAGCAAGACCGCAAAGGGAGAAAGAGAGGTAACCAGGTCTATGTCCACTGGCCAGAATGAGTCATGGCAGAATCCATGAAATAAGGAGATGTGGCCTTGAACTTGCACTTCCTCCTTAGGACAGGCCTTTTCTTGTGCAAGTCATTATAAATCGCCTATACTCACGCCATGAGTGACTGCAAAATCCTGGAAGTGTCTGGGTTCAGACTTGGCATTCCCCCCGTAAGACACCAAAGGGCTTAACGTCTGGCCAGTAATCAAAGTCTGGCAGCTCCTACCCCACGCATAATGGGCATTGTTGTTCTTGAGAGTTTGTCTGTTTTTTCTGGCAGGACTTACTGTTTGGAACTGATTCTAAAACAGAAAAGGAAAGAGTCGGTCTGCTTTTTTTTAAGCGCACATGCAACAAAACATAAGGCTGGTCATAGAACTGTTGTTTTGCTAGATTTCCAGGAAAGTTGTTGGCTTACTATTCAGAGAAGATGAATTATCAACTTAAAATACACTTAAGGAATTCATTTATATATGTACATGAGACATACACAATATCCTGAGGTGGCCGCCTTCTCTTAGATATGAAACAACACATTACAACTGTATTAGCTGATAAGTGAGCTGTGGCTGACCCATCCATCTGCATATAAAATCCATTTGCATGATGTTATTAATGGGCTCAACGTCAACCTTCCCAGGTCACTTGCCATCTCAGGACCTGCCTGTCACTCCTACCTGATGAGCCCCCAGATGATCCCATCTGAAAACACACCAAGTATATCTTACTAAGTTACTAAGACAGCAAAATCCCATTATAAAAGACCAGATTTTTTCCAATCTGGAGGGACAGAGGTTTCTTTTTTTTTTCCCATCTGTCCCAAACCAACACTTTTATATAAGCCAAAATCATGTACCTGAATGTTAACAGCACATCAAAATTTTATAAACATTTCTAGACACTGAACTCTTGCTTTCTGCACTTACTGTGTCATGGGTCAGGAACAGTTTATGGATCACACCGGCCCATGGACCACACTTGGCTGGACCATGGGCTGCTTTCCTACTGATACACTATATTCTAGATCAGGATATATAAACATTTTTGGCAAAGGGGCAGAGGGTAAAATTTTAGGCATTGTAGGAAATAGTCTCCTGTGACTACTGAATTCTGCTGTTGTCACGAGAGAGCAACCATGGACGATAAGAAAATGAATGGACATGGCCTTGTTCCAGTAAAATTATGTTTACAAAAGCAGGCTGTGGGCTAGATTTGGCCCATAAGCTATAGGCTGTCAGTCCCAGGATGAGGAGGAAGATGATAATGATGATGATGATGATGATGAAGATAGCTAACATTTACTGACCAGCTCTGATGTCAAGCCCTTTCTATCCTCCACTGTCCCGTAGATTAGGCGACTTTTTTTTTTTTTATTTTACGGACAAGGAAAATATGACATCAAGAAAGCAAGAAATGATTTATTCTGAAAATAGATAGATGGTCCAGGATCCAAACCACAGTCTCCAGGCTCATATTATACCACATATATAAGAGGAATGGAGCTTCTCTTTCACTATGAATGGAAAACTTATAAAATTAGGGTCATCCCGGTCATCTTTCTCCCTTTCTCATCTCTCTACCCATCATCCACCTCAGCAGCACCAAGGTCCTCACGTTTGATTGTGCTGTGGAATCTGTAGGAATCAGGACCAGGTAGGGATAGTCCACGACAAACACATTCATCCAAACATTTACTTACTCAACAAATATGTGTTGAGCACTTACTCTATGCCAGACGCTATGCTAAGGAAGGGGGCTATAGCAGTGAGCAAATGCGTAAGTTCCTGCCTTAGAAAGCTTGTGTCTAGTGAGAGGAGGTAGACAATAAGCAAAGAAATCTATATCTTGTTGGAAGGCAGTAGGGTAGCGGAGTCAGGGTTTAAAGAAAAATAAAGCAGTGTATGAGGGTAGGGAGTAGCAAGGGGGTTTTTCTTTCTTATCCAACTCTTGTATCTTTTCTTCGCCAGCTAAGATATGTAAACTCCAAAAAGAGCTATACTCTCAAATATATCTACCGGGTATAAACATACTTATAGGATATTGGGATCCTGTTTTTACCAGTTTTCTTCCCCACAACTTATGGGGAAGGACACGTATGAAAACTAGTCCATTCATTCATGCTGCAAATGTTTGTTGAGTACCTACTTTATGCCAGGCACCGGTTTTACAACAGAGAAACAAACAGTGAGCAAAATAGACAAAGATGCTTGCTGTCTTGGTTTCCATGATGGCCAGGGGAGTCCGAGAATAGACCAAAAGACACAATAAGCACAAGCTAGAAGGCAGGCAATAAGTACAAGGCGGTGGAGCCGGAGGGGAGGTGCAGCAAGATAAGGAGACCTGGAGCATGTAGAAGGGACCAGGTTGTAATTTTAAATAGTCCAACATCTTTCCTTCGAAAGGATAGTGTGTGACCAATATAATGCCTGTTTGAAAAGCAAGTCCTGGTTTAGTTCACCCATCACTACAGTTGGAGTGCCATCAATTAAAAGAAAGAAAAAAAAAGAAAATGCAGGATGTTTTGTGTTGAGTGCTCTATTTAAGTCCATAGAAAGAACTGTTATTCTTTCAAAGTCCTTTTTGCCCTTCCTTTTCCCTTGCTTTAGAGAGAATATTAGGGGGCTGGCAGCTGAAACAATGTAGGAATGGGAGAGGGGAAAGGAAGGAAAACTGAGGGCCAGCATTCATGCCAGGTGACTGTTTTAACAAGGATGTCACTGTGACCCAGCCCTTCTGGGTCCTAAGAGGACCTTGCTAAGGAACTCACAAAACAGAGCTGGCAGACACTGAGCATTTTCCATTAAGTGTGGTATTCACTTTTTCTGAAAGTAATGAGATGTTGATATAGATTTGAATTTTAATCAGATTCAATTTCGGAACAGGGTGTTTTTCTGCAAAATGTGAAATACTTCTAGGCTTTTAGGAAAATGTCATCCATATAAAGGCTAACTACTGTTTTACATATAAAACTGCCATTCTTCATTGGTTTTCCAGGAAAGAGAAAATATAATAATAAAATGAAACATTGTTGCAAAGACTCCTTACTTTCTTATGAACATTATTTTTTTCTGAGGTTTTCTTAAAAATAAATCTTATGAACTAGGAAGAATGCTTATAAGCTTGAGGGAAGAATTAGGGAATTTTAGTTCATAAGTCAGGAAAGTAGGGCGCCTGAGTGGCTCAGTGGTTAAGCCTCTGCCTTCGGCTCAGGTCATGATCTCAGGGTTCTGGGATCGAGTCCCATATCGGGCTCTCTGCTGGGTGGGGAGCCTGCTTCCTCCTCTCTCTCTGCCTGCCTCTCTGCCTACTTGTGATCTCTGTCAAATAAATAAAATCTTTAAAAAAAAATAAGTCAGGAAAGTAGATATAACTGAAATCTCTTTTTTGATAATAATAGTATTAAGAGATCTCAACGAATTCTTCTAAATGCTAGTTAGCCATAATGCTGGGAATGCCAATATCAGTAATTCTGCCTAAAATCAAAAGGGACTCAAAGTATGCTTGCCTGGCAAGCATGTGCTAGTAACCAGCACACTCTGCTACCAGCAGAAATAGTGTTGTTAGCTCATATGTACTCTGTTAAAAAATTCCTCTATTCCCAGAATTTCACTAAGTCTTTTACGGAACGTGCTTTAGCAAATCCCTACGACGACCACGTGAGAGAGGTATTATTCCCACAGAATGTATGAGAATCAGTCCTGTGGAATGTACGAGAAGACTGGACCAGAGGCATGAAGTAACTCCATGAAGGGCACAGGACAGTAAGGGTGGATTCTAATCCAAATCTGTGATTCTAAAATTAGCACTCTAGCTCAAACTTTCTCCTTTCATTTTCCCATGTTCTTCTTCCACCCCCCTGCCCATAGTGTCTTCCATGGACTTCTCTCACAATTAAAAACAAGTTTTGTTTTCGATAAATAGTTGTTATGTATTCACTCATACAGCTGGTCACCAGTCAGTTTACTCTGTGAACATCAGAATAAAGTCCTCTGGGGTGTTATTGGGCAGACTGGGTCCCAGGAGTTCCTATTACCACCCTTGGATAAATCGAGCTGTTTCCCACATGACAAGTCTGTCCCACAATCCACTAGTCAAACAAGGGATAGGAAGCTCCCCTCCCCAACCCACCTCCCACCCACCCTCCATAGACTTCTTGTAAGGCCACTACAAATCAAAACAATAATGTCAGAACCAGTGGCTGGTAGAAACCAGGAGGCTTGAGACAAGAATTCCCTAAGCCTCCCACAGTCTAGTCTGACATAGAGAAAACAGAGGCCACTTCCCCTGAGTGTGTGTGTTTGGAGGATGACCCTTTCCTGCCTGATATTTCCCATCTGTGCATGTACTTAGATGTCTAAACATGTATTTATAACACACAATCCTATTATTAAACATCCAAAATAATAGGACAAATGCATTGGAGTGAGGGGCATTTATTTACTCTAATAAAGGACTTTTCACATTAAAATATAAATTCCTATTGTACTTGTATGCAAAGAAATTGCCTAACACTGTGAAATGCCATTTTCTTTTCTAACACAAACAAGACAAACAGACTGAAAAACTAAACATGAGGGACTATGGTAGAGGGGAAAGGGAACCCACAAATGGGGAAACTGTCTGACAGGTGTTCTGATAAGCCCTTCTAAAAACCACTGGCCCAAATTATCTTAAGTGGATTTCCATTTATATATTTAATTATCCATTAAAAAAATCACACATATCACCTATAGAAAGATCCACCGAAGTAGTAAACTTGAATGGTTTTTTTTTAAAATATCTTTGTTTATTTGAGAAAGAGAGAGAATGAGAGAAAGCATTAGAGGTCAGAGGAAGAAACAGACTCCCTGTGGAGAGGGAGCCTGACCTGGACTTGATCCCGGGACTCCAGGATCATGACCGACCGAAGGCAGTTGCTTAACCAACTGAGCCACCCAGGTGCCCCTAAACTTGAATATTTGTATCAGGGAAAAAAAATACTAGTCTCTGGGTGTGAAGTTTGGTATGGTCCATAAGCAATGGAGTGGTTTTCAACTTACAGAATTTGGGCACCACAATTCTGGCAATTCTGACTCAGTGGATTTGGGGGACCTGAGCATCGGCATACCGCCCCCCCCACCACATACATATACATGATTCTGAAGCTTACCTAATTCTGAAAATTTGCTAGCTAATGGAAAATAATAGGCAATCCCTCCAGGTTGGAGAAGCAAGGAAGACACTCCATGGAGAACCTGGAGGCAAGAAATCATTATTCCTGATTTTTCCAAGATATTGATTGGAAAGGTGTGTCCAGACTTTATAAAGGAGACCTAAAGTATACAAAGCTCCTTACCGTAATGTATTTGGTTTATAAAGTGTATTTGGTTGAAAATTTAAAGGGGCACAGGTATTCATCTCTGGAAATCTTCTGTCATTCATAAACCTTGGCCTTATTTTTATACTGTATTATCCATTCTTCGTATTTCCATTATTGAAATTTCTGACACAGAAGTTCAGAAGAAGATCCATATGTGCTTCTAAGAAAAACAAAAAAAATGGAAACCATTTTCCCTCCTCACTGTTCATTAACCCAATGGGCCTCTATGCACTGTGAGTCAGCTCAGTCTGCCATAACAAAACACCACAGTCTGGGTGCTTAGATGGCAGTAATTTATTTGTCCCAGTTCTAGAGGCTGGGAAGCCCAAGGTTAAGGTGCTGATTCATTCAGTTCTTGGTAAGTGCTCTCTTCCTGGCTTGCAAATGGCAACCTTCTTGCTCTGTCCTTACATGGAAGAGAGAAAGTTAGTGCATGCTCTTTATGTCTCCTTCTTATGTGGACACTAATCCCATCATGGGACCTCAACATCATGATCTTCTCTAAACTAATCACCTCCCAAAGACTCTACTTCCAAATACCATGACATTGGGGGCTAGGGGTTCAACATACACATTCTGGAGGAACACAAATATGTACAAGGATACACTTTATATTCTTCATGAGCACCAGCCTACACATGGATATGTCAGGTCATTATTCCCCTAAAATGAAAACCCCCTAAAATTCTTACCCTTGAGGTAAGAATGCCAAGATATCTAAAAGAATGTAAGCCAATCTTATTCCCCTCCCCCCAAAAAAGAATGCTGATATAGGCTTCCACCATATCTATTATCAGGTGTTTGTAGTAACATAACAATAGCAAGAAATGAAATTCAAGAATCTAGTACCTGGGTGGTTTACTTGGTGTTAATTGCTTGGGTAATGACACTGGCTCTTTACAGTGAAGCAGGACAGAATAAATGAAGTCTTCCAACCACCTCTTCATTCTGTAGCTCTATCCATGAATTATCCACTCTACTCATATAGCTGTCTTTCGGAAGATAACGCCATCTTTCCTATTTCATTTTTTCTTACTTTAGACACGCTATTCTACATATTTTTTTGAAAATCTATACAGCCTGCTAAACTTGAAGGATATTTCTATTTACACATGCCAGATAGGACAGTGTTCTTCTCCTCCTATATTTCCATAGTTGGTACTTAAAAGGGCTGATGAAACAGTGTCTATTCTGTCACTGTGTCATCGGCTCGCTCCCCTCCAGCCATCACTGGGAAGATTTTGAGCACAGACAGGCTATCAGATCTGTACTCCTGGAAATGAGGAGTTTGTGCAGTGAATAGCAGTTACATTCTAATTATATTAATTCAGACTGCAATTTCTTTGAAATAGAAAGGACCTGCTGTCGGGGTGGTGTGGACAATGGAGGCTGAACATGTCAATGACATGACAAATTCCTCGAGCCGAGTGCCAGATGTATTGTTGCCCAGGATTCTTTTCTGAGAGCAAATCCAGCAAGCACTATCAGTGTCAGCTCCAGAGTAAGGAATCAGTTCATTTGTTATCTTTCCAAGTCGCAGGTACATCTGCCAGAAGAGTCTGCCAACAGATGAATTGGTAATTAAAATCATTTCCGTGGTTGGAGGAGGGATTCAAAAATTGTTCTTCTTTTCTTTCTTTTCCTGTGTAGGGACAAAACTTCGGTGAATACTGATACTGATTTGCCATGGGCAATACCAGAATTGTGCGGTTCACTAGTGTGTCGCTGCCCACTTCGGTGCTTGAACACGTTTCCTGGGATTTGCCCGTGCAGCTCTATTTACAGAATATTAAAGTTCTGCTCCTTGCTAGCACCGTAACCTCGTTGGTCTTATAAAAGTTCTCAGCAGGTGTTAGCAAAACGTCACAAGATTGCCCAGTTCACAAGAAGGGTAGAGTGTATGCCTTCCCCATGCCTGTTACTGTGCTTTGAATAAATAGTAAATAATGATGATAGATTTTAAAATGTATTAAAGTTGATAACAAATCATAGATACTATATGTATTTGTTATATATTAGATATAATACAGATGCTAGTTCAGCACCTGCCCCTGGTAGTTACTCAGCAAATCTGTTTTGCTCCTCTCTTCTCAGACACTACTTTGCCACCCACATATTTACATACCATTATCGTCACCATCATCATCATCATCATTGTAACGAGGACAAAATCAACTAGCATTTTTTGAGCATTTACTAGGAACAATCTAAGCACTCTACATGTACCTGTTTATCTTTCCCTTATAGACCTCTGCTGATTTGGCCCTGGTGCATAGATGAGAGAGTTGAGGCACATGCAAACCCAACTAGAAGGTATCCAAACTGGAGATTTGACCCAAGCAGCCCAAATCTCAAGGCCTCTTGCTTAACTATTTCACAATAACATCACATGCCACTATATAAATAAATTTGCTACGATCATTTTCCGAGACTACGCAATAGCCCATGAATTACTTGGCTTATCTTTTATGCTCATTTGTTTGCTCTGTTTTTCTTTCCTTCCTCTTTTTTTTTTTTTTAAGATTTTATCCATTTATTTGACACAGAGAGAGAGGGCACAAAGAGGGGGAGCAGCAGGCAGAGGGAAAGGGAGAAGCAGGCTCCCCGTTGAGCAGGAGCTGGATGCGGGGCTCGATCCCAGGACCCCGGGGATCATGACCTGAGCCTAAAGCAGACGCTTAACCTACTGACCCACCCGGGCGCCCCTCTTCCTCCTTTTCTTCTCCCTCCTCCCTTCTTTCCTGCTTTTATGTCTCTATAAATAGCTGCTTATGTTTTTCTAGGGACAAAGTAGGGTTTTCTACCATCCTCGGAGACTCAGGGGAATCCTTATAACAGCCAGTAAATGGAACAGAGTCTTTTAAGATAAAATTTTAAACTACTTTAAGAACTACTTTTTTTTTTTTAAATCGAGGCAGTAAAATAAGGTAAATATATAGACATTGGTGACATAGAACTTTACCACTGAGTTATTAGCATATGCATGTGTATCCACACACATGTACACACACACGTATACCTGCATATATAGTAGAACACTGAAACACATCAAGTGTGTTTAAATACATGAGCTTCTAGTGATACTAACAGTAAAAACCGTACGGAAGTTTATGTTCACCTCAGAGGATACCAGAGAGAACCAGCTCATTATTCTGCAAACTGTTAGATAAAGGGAAAGATAAAGCATTTGTCCTTGGTTTCTCATATGAACTTCACTTCATATAACCAGCTATGTAATGAGGGGGAAGTCTCTCCTTAGAGAAGTATTCTGGTTAGTAAATGAAAAAGAAATAATCCGTATTTATTGAAAGTCACGGAATGGTCAACACCACGTGTGAGCCCTGATGTAAACTCTGGACCGTGGGTGAGAAGGAGGAGTCAGTGTAGGATTGTTCATCACGACAAAGCAACTTTATGATGCTAGATGTTGGTAGTGAACGAGGCTGAAGGTGGAAGGGTGGGTAGATTTGGGAACTCCGTGTCCTTTCCCCTGTTTTTGCAGTGAGTTTAAAACTGCTCTAAAAGATAATTTCTGTTTTTTTAAACCGCAAAATTAGAATATCGCAAATTTGCAATAGCTAACAAAATATTGAATCTAAGCAAAAAAACCCTCAGTAGTTGATAACTATTGCACACATGTACATTCCACTTTTGGAAATTATGCCACTCCTTATGCATGAGTCCGGCTAAAAATATGGAACCAGAATTGGATAAAAATGTCTAGCTCTGTCAATTTATAGGAAATACAAATTACAAGATGATAAATATATTTGAGGTCACCTCAGAGACTGGAATTGAGAACATTCCACTGTTAGAAAATCTTCAGGAAAAACAACCCTGTTTCTTTAACCAAGAATTCCAAGAAAAAAAATGAGAGAAGAAGAGGGAACCTACAGATTTAAAGAGGCATGAGAGATTCATCAAGCAATCACAGTGGAGGGATGGTGTTTGGATCTGGATTCAAATAAACTTTAAAAAAAAATTAGGGGTGCCTGGGTGGCTCAGTCATTAAGTGGCTGTCTTCCGCTCAGGTCGTGATCCTAGGATCCTGGAATCCAGCCCAGCATCAGGCTCCTTGCTCAGTGGGAAGCCTGCTTCTACCTCTCCCACTCCCCTTGCTTGTGTTCCCTCTCTCACTGTGTCTCTGTCAAATAAATACATAAAATCTTTAAAAAAAAATCCTTAAAAAATTGTATTTCAAGGCAGCCGGGGAATCAGTGAACATCGTGTATTGCTTGCTGTTGGGAATTCTTGTTAGTGTTTTCAGGGTGTGAGTCACAAATGTATTGCAGTTATTTTGTTTTAAAAAATCCCTACCTCTTAGAGACACATACTGAAAGATACACAGGGGAGAGGACATGATGTCTGGGATTTGTTTCAAGATAATGGGGTGCAATAGATGTTGACAAAAAAGACTGACCCTGAGTGGGTGAAGTGAAATAAGCCTAGAGGCTCTTGTGCTTATATTTGAAATGTTTTATGGTAAAAGTGTGTATAGCTTATGAATTTGCTGAACCTGCTCAAGCTTCGGTTGTCAGATGCGAAGCACAAATAACCATATCTATAGGGCAGATAATTTCTCCTTATAGGTTTGTTTAATTCAAATAGTGTTGGGTGCCTGGGTGGCTCAGTTGGTTAAGCAACTGCCTTGGGCTCAGGTCATTATCCTGGAGTTCCGGAGTCCCACATCGGGCTCCCAGTTCCACGGGGAGTCAGCTTCTCTCTCTGAACTTCTCCCCTCTCATGCTCTCTCTTACTGTCTCTTTCTCAAATAAATAAGTAAAAATCTTAAAAATAAATAAGTAGAATAAAATTTAAAAAAAATAAAAAACAAATTTAAGAAAATTCAAGTAGTGTTTTTAAAGTACCTTGCACGGAGTAGATATTAGATCATTTTTAGGAATTTGGTTTGATCCATTTATGACTGAATTGATAGGTCTAAGCTTAATGGCATTTCCACACCATCTCTGGAGCAGAGGGAGGCTAAGGAGAGTGGGGAAGGGACACAGAGAGCTTCTGTCCTCAAGCACCACCCTTTGGGGCACCACATACATGCTGGTTGGAGCTGTGCTTTTTGTTGTTTGGTGTTTTTTTTTTCACTCTTGTACCAGGTTACTATTTTTAAACTTGCTGATCCTGGAACACATATAGGTACCCCGGGTTTGCTAAATATTTATTCAGTTCGAGGCAACTCCAGGTGCAAGGAGAGAGGGTGCAAATCTATCACATCTCCCTAAACTGTTGACTCTGGTCCCGCCCTTATTTCCTCTTCCTCAGGCCGTTTTCTTTTATGAAATACCCAAAGTATCAGATTAACTTCAAAACTAAATCGTTCTAAACCCACCAATATCCCCAACTCATTCCAGCTCCCCGTGATCATTCTCTTTTTGCTTTGCATCCTCGTTCTACCGATCCTTGCAAACCCCTATGAGACCAAAGTTCAAAGGAAAAAAAACAGCAAAGTGAAGCACAAGGGCCCCGTGGCTGGAAAAGATTAGATTGCGTGGAGGCCCGGTCTGGTCCCAGAGACAATAAGACCCGGGGAGGAATTCTTCTGGTTAGTTTTCCAATGGCTTGAGGTTTTTTTGGCTCTCTGGGTCCTGCTGGAGACTTGAGTTTGTCAGGAGCTGACTGGACTTTCTCCAGCTCCTGGCTGCATGTCAATTCATCTGATTTCTAATAAAGCCAATTCTTATTTTTCTAACTTGCTTCCAATTCTTAAATGTAGCTCCAAAGAAAACAGAAAGTAATTAAAATGTCAACACTTCCCTGAAAAGGAACATAAACTCTCTTTGGATTTTCTTCCCACTGGAAATGCTGCTTGTCTCCAAGGCCCCCGAGCGGCCACGGCAGACACCCACCGCAGCGCTGGTCGGTGGGCGAGGCACATAAATCCCCCTCTGTCCATTACCTTGTTTGCATTTCTTCTTCTTCCTTGCCATTTTCCAAATGGAGAGATCCAATAAATGAACTACTTAAGGCTGTCTCTTATAATGGACTAATATCTACTCCATTGTAATATATCCAAATTTTATGCGATATGAAATAAGCTCCAGCAGCAATAAGCTATTGGATCTAATGTGGAGAAAGTAATGTGGAGCCTAACAGCTTATTATTCAGTTCAGTGCAATAAATTAACTGAGCACCATTTTGCATAATGGGAGCCTGATTATTCCTTTTACCTTCATTTGGCTTGGTTTAGATGGATTATGACTCTCTTCAGAGTTAATCAGGTTTATGGGAAACAACTTCTTTTTTAAATGTATTACATTAGAAGATGAAATAAGGGGGATGAAAACATGTGCCACCGCTTTATGATTTCATGTTTTGAAAGGTGAGTCCTTCTAAAGGATTTCCTTACTAAGAGGAAAATTCTGTGACCTTTGGTCCAAGAAGGATCTTCTTGGAGACTTTCTGTGTGGGAGAAACAAATGTTTGTCCCCCATCTCTACCTTTCCCACTTTCTTCCCATATATCCCTGCCATTTCCTTGACTTGACTTTGAAAGTACTTTTAGCAAAACCCTTGTTTCCTTCTTTCCAGGATCTCCCTGACCCTAGCATCTCCCCTCTGTCTCCCCAATACTTAGCACTTTGATGCACATATCAGGCTGACCCGCACTGTTGGTCAGGAAGTCCAGAGGTTCTGTCCGGGGCCATGACTGCACCTACCACCAAAGTACTGCAGAATGCATTGAAATGTATTAAAACACAAGCCAGGGGTGCCTGAGTGGCTCAGTGGATTAAGCATCTGCCTTTGGCTCAGCTCATGATCTCAGGGTCCTGGGGTGTAGCTCTGTGTTGGGCTCCCTGATCAGCAGGGAGCCTGCTTCTCCCTCTGTCCCTCCCCCTCTTCTCTGCATCCCCCCTCATGCACCCCCCACTTGTGCTCTCCTCTCTCAAACAAAACAAAACAAAACAAAACAAAACACAAGCCAACAATATTGGCTGCCGCAAATCATCACAGCCATCATTTTTGAGAACTACGCATGAATCAAACATCTCTTTGATATTTATAGCAACTCTATAGAATAGGTATCACCTTCTAAATTAAAAAGTGGAAACTGAGTCTGATTGAGATTAAATAACTTAACAAATTTGCATAGCAAGGGAAGGCATGAAATCTGAGGACTTCAAAATCTGTGTGATATGTTACATCATCTGCTAAAAAAAAGTGTCTACAAATAGAATCTCTATGTTTCTGCATTACTGTTAAGGAAAAAAACAACTCAAACGTAGGTGCCCTATTAGTAAGGAGGCTGAAACTTCATAATCATGTAGATGGCATTATTTTTACAGTATTTAAAAATAGGACACATATATGGTCTATCAATTCTGCTTCTTACGGAGACATTTGCATTTCTTTTCTGGATTATAAACTGCTTGAGGCCAGGACATTTATTTTCTACATATTAGAGCATCACTGTGATATGATGTTGAGTTAGAAAACCCTAGGTTTTGGGGCGTCTGCATGTCTCAGTCAATTAAGTGGCTGCCTTCAGCCTAGGTCATTATCCCAGGGTTCTGGGATCAAGCCCTGCATTGGGCTTCTTGCTCAGCAGGGAGCCTGTGCCCCCCACCCCCTGCTTGGGCTTGTTCACTCTCTCTGTGTCAAATAAATAAATAATAATCTAAAAAAAAAAAAAGGAAACCCTAGGTTTCAATTTTGGCTCTACTTACTGCTAACTGTATAGTGTTTAACTCAAAAGTAGGTAAATATACTACACGGAGTTATTGGGGAGCTTAAGTGAAATAAATTATATAAATACAGAGCGCAGGGATTGTAATCAATGAATTTTGTTCTCTCTCTCTCCCCATATTCAACCCACCCTTAATATCTAAACATCAGTTTCCCATGCTTGGAGATATTCCATGGAAATGTCAGTGGGACACACAAGTGTTGAGAGGGAAAGATACCCTGATTGAAATCTTCATCTTGCATTATTTCTCTCACAATTATTCATTGACTCACATTTACCCATTTCACCGAGATAAGTTTTTCAAAGATGATTTTAATTCTAAAACTTGGAGTAATGAAGTAAATAAAGGTAACTGGCATTCATATCTACATCTCTTTTCCTCTTACCCCTCCTTCTTCAATGCTTCACTTCTCCCCAGGTAGGGACAGTAAGTGCTGTTGATGGCATGAAAAAAGTTTGGGTCATGATCAAGGACTTATAATTGTAAAATTTTATCTCTTCATTTCTCTCACATGAAACTTTCCTTTCACTGGGGGGAGGAGAAGCCCTGTAAAAAGCAAGGATGAATCTTAAATTTTTCAAAAATGCAAGGAGAAATGAAGGCAGGAAGAAATGATGGTGTGCGTAAGAAAAAAATTACATGATAAAGCTTTGTTATATTACAAGTGATAGTTATGCTTTAAAGATATACAAGGAGGATTATTTTTCTATGGACATAGTTCCACCTTGTTGAAGTTTGAATACAAAGATAACAAAAATATTGTTTTAATGAATGACAATTTATTTCCTCATTGGTTTATGACATCTTTTCTCCTGGGGAGCTCAGAGAATTTGATAATTTCTTTGAGTTATAATAATAACATTATTTGACAGAATTTAAGTGGATAAAATGACAAATCAGAGAAGTTGAATGAAATACACAGGATCACCGAGCAAATTAGTGACAGAAATTCAGTAATTCATAATGGAGATAGTAGGGAAACTTTACAATGAGCTTTCAGTAGGTGATAAGTAGAACAGCTTGGCTGAGGACAGGAACTTTGCTGTTGAGTTTTCTTCTCCTGACCCTAAAGGAATACACAATCTAAGTGGTGGGAACTGAGGCAAATATAAGATAGTACTCTGCCCAGAAATCTGGGAAGCAGTACTTAAGGTGAGCCTTGCAGAATGAGTAGGGCTTCCCAAGATTGACACTCTGGAGTCAGAGTGGAGAGAGAGGGCACTCTAAGCCAATGAGATGCACAATGAGTTGTGCAGCAACTCAAAACATGCCTGGAGATTAATTATTTTGTGAAGATGAAGGGGTTGTGAAGACTGGATGTTTCTTTCTCCAGATTCATATGTTGAAACTTCATCTGCATTATGATGATATCTGGACATGGGGAATTTGGGCGTGATTAGGTCCTTAATACCCTAATAAAAAAAGACCCCAGAGAGCTCCGTCACCTCTTCCACCATGTGAGGATCCAGCAAGAAGACAACCAGCTATCTATGAACCAGGAAGAGGACCTCACCCAATCATGCTGGTGCTTTGATCTCAGACTTCCCAGCCTCCAGGACTGGGGGAAGTAAATTTCTGTTGTTTATAAGCCAGCCAGCCTGAGTTATTTTGTCACTGTAGCCCAAATGGACTGATACAAGGGGGTAGACACTAGATCTTGATCAAGTTTGCCTTGGAAGGATGAATATGGTGAGAGTAAAGGATGGAGCTGAAGCTGAGACTAGAGAGACCAGGTAGGGAGCTCTTATAGTCATCAGGGGTTTGGGGGGGGAAGGGAGTCCATATTGTAAAACTCACTCAGTTGAGTGCAGCAATGTGGATTCTGGGTGGCTGGCCAGAGATGTCCCTCACACTTGCACATCACACTGTCATTGCATTCCAATCACATTCACATCTCAGCATATTGCAGACTTTGTTATATACCTTGGGAATTACTCTACATGACAAATTCATAGAAACTGTGGTTAAAAGGAAAATAAAGCTGAGGTCAAGATCTTGAAGGACACAAGTTTATAAAAGGATGAGGAGAAGAGAAACCCATGAAGGCTACTTAGAAGTCAAAGAAGAAGAAGGAAATCTAAGAGATGGAAGTCAAGAGAAGTATGGCAGACATAGGAAAAGGAAGGTCATGGTCACCAAATGTTGGGAGGAGGTCAAGTAAGAAAGGGCAAAGAGAAAGAGTCTATAAAAACAAATTATAGAGTCATTGGTGGACCTTGAAAACCAGTTTGTGCAGAGTGAGAGTAGAAAGGCCCTATTACCAATAAATTGGGGGAGCATAGAGAGAGCATGAGTGGGGCCCCTTTTTGAGGAGAGATTAACTATGAAAGGAGGAAAGAGAGAGGCTACGGTGAAGAGGCATGCATGTAGAATAAAGGAAGGGACTTTTTTTCACTTTATTTCTCAAACAGTGGACAGGTTGCTTTGAATGTGTTTAAGTGATGAGGATAATGAGTCTGGGCAAAGGATATAATCAGGGAATAGTGTAACAGAAATACAGATACTAAGAGTGAATGGTTTGAACAGGGTAAGCAGTGGTTATCAGCAAGTTAGAGAAAGAGAATTCCATCAAAATCCAGCAAGGACAACCCTAGTTTCTGGTGATAATAGATAGCATAGCACAAGTGGAAATTTCTCCTTAAGCACCAGACAGCTCCAACATCAAATCCAGCTCTGTCTCTTTGGAGCAGTGTCCCCCTTGAACAGTACTCCCCCTCTCTAGACTCAGTTTCCCCATCCATAATCATGACAAACATACCCACCTCCACGAGCAAGGCAAGGGTTCAATCTTGCTGCTCCCTACTGACATTGCCTATCCTCTCCCCAACTTAATTTTCCTCCTTTCTATTTGTAACTTTCTATGTCTTGCATTTATGACCTATCCCTCCTATGAAAACGCAAAGTAGAGAAGTGTAGGGATTTTTTCTATTTTGTTCAGTATCACATCCTCAACAGTGTCATGACTGACACACAGTAGATGCTCAATAATTAAGTGTTGAGTGAGGAAACGAATGGATGAAGAGTATGTTGCCGAGCAATTCCTCATCTTTGACACTATTGTTTTTGGAGGCAGGTCATTGATTTGTTTGAGGAGGGAGACTGTCCTGTGTTTTGTAGGATGTTTAACAGCATCTCCGTCTCTCCCCATGAGATGCCAATGGCACCCCTCCCCCAGCTGCGACCAGTAGAAATATGTCCAAACGTTACTACATACCCCTGAGATGCAAAATCTCTCTAGGTCGAGAACTTCTGCTTAGGGAGCAAGAGCTAAAAAATGTTGCTTTTAGTATCATTTATTATAAGGGAGGAAGAAATTGAAAATGAAAGTAACATGTGGTCACCAAACTCTACCACAACCTGCTTAGTTTGAGGTGGAGAAAATTACGGCAACTGAGGTGCTGTTGGCTTCACAGCACACTGACATTTTCCTTATGATTTTGCCAAGAGACGTGTTTACAAGAAAACAGTCGTAAATCAAGACAGAGCCTCCTGAGTCTCTCTCATCTGTTAGTCGTACGTGAGATATTTTCTTCCTTATCGCCTCTCTGGACAAACAATAATAACTCAGATACTGACCCCTACCCATCGAGTCTGGTAGCATCAAAGCTGATAATGTAGGACATACAGACTTGGGAGGGCTGTCACTTTAAAGAAAATGATGTTTCCACCTCCACATTCTAATTAAGAAAAGATTATTAAAAAGCAGAAGATACAGCTGCAGTTTTTTACTCTTCAGGATTATCTTCTCTTCGGTTTCCCATTTTTTTTTTAACCACCCCATTTCTTTGCTTGGACTAGAAATCAATGGTCTTGTATTAAAATGGCTAATACGACCTTTTAGAAACATGAGGATTTCAGAAAGTGGGAAGTGTTTCGAAAATTGCTTTTGGGAACATGAAAAGTAATGCTGTGACAAGACGCAGAAACGACCGGGCGCCAGGTTCTCCACCAAAGCCCCGACACCGTGAACTAGGGGGAAATTGTCAGACCAACAGAGAGCTCATGGTTAGGGCAATCCTACGTCTGGCTTTGCTGGAACATCCCAGCTTATGCCTGCTGTCCATGGACAGCAGTTATGGGCAGCCTCTTTCATTTTTCAAAACGTCCAGGATTGGACAATGAAGTACGTGGTCGTCTTACTCAGAGTGAAGTAACATCTGAGCAGTCCCACAAGGGAAGGGCGAAGACTGAGAACTGGCTGCCTGCTTGCCTATCTGTGCGCCCTGAGCACCCCTCTGACTTCTCTCTGCCCTCTGGCGAGCCTGGTTGCTGGGATCGTACTTTCTGTAGCCGAAAGATAATCTGTGAGTCAATAAATGAATTGGTCATCCACCTAGCTCACTGATCTACATTTCATTTATCTCTCAGTTCCCAGGAAAAGTGAAATGGTAATTAGGTGACCACGTCACAGAGTCTGGCTTGCTCAGGTGTTCCAGAAAGACCCAGTGGAAAGAAGAGTTGACGACTCTCTGTCAGCCTGGCCTCAGAATCCCAGGCCTGCTAAAAGGGCCCTGGACTGCCAAATGCTGGCCAGAAAGAGACCCTTGACAAGAGCCTCCTTGCCCCATAGCCCAGCACCCCTTAGATGAGGATAGCGGTGATAGCTAGACATAGCCAGCTGGCCAAGAATGTCCTACCTTGTTGCTAGTAAGATAAGCCTTTCTTTCTCAGGACCAAGAACTCAGCTTCAGTGACTCAGTATCCAGCAACTTAAGCACCTGCCCGTCAGATCCAGAGTCCCAGGAGTCAGCCGTACAGCAGGCCCTGGTTCCAGAGCCAAGCTGAGGAGGAGGGGAATGAGAACCCAGCAACAGCTGACAGCCTGAGAGATCAGACAGTTTCTGCGGGATGGGCACTGAGCCCTTCCATGACTAACAGCCTTGCTCACCCCAGCCTCCTCTCCCGGCGATCCCTTCACATTCCAGAACAAACTGCTCTGTTTCCAGAAGGCGTCAGAGTTCCCTTCCCCTCAATGCCTTTACATCTACTCCAAGCTCTAATCTGGTCTCAGCATAGACATGCTTTCCTCCAAGGAATCCTCCCTGAACCCCCAAATTGGAATTCAGGGGTCCTTCTTAAATATCCACTCTGTGTTTCCCACTGTCAGAGCACTCATCCCACTTGGTTATAACTGTCTGTTTACTTATCTAAGACCTCTACTAATTATACCCCATTTGATGTTAAGAACTGTCTTGTTCTTTGCTTCCCTTCCCCCCTCCCCTCGACTATAGCAGATACTCAAAGAGCATATCTTGAATGAATGGTTTCACTTTGGTGGCAGGGACTGTGGGGGATAATGACATGAAAATAATAGCACCTGAGAATTAAATAAGTAAGCACTTACTCCAAAAACGTGTTATGGAGAGCATCCAATATTTCCATCAGGTCATTATTTCTAAGTCACCCACCAGGGACCAGACATTTCGCTTGCAACGTTATTGTGAAGATTAAATTGGATAAAGCACATATTTGATGTTTAATAAATAGTAGCTGGTGGTATTTATACTTAAGGTTATAGTTAAGGTTATACTTAAGCCTCAGTACAATCTAGTGCTATGAGTAAGAACACCTGAGGGGGGGGGCGCCTGGGTGGCTCAGTGGGTTAAAACCTCTGCCTTCGGCTCAGGTCATGATCCCAGGGTCCTGGGATCAAGCCCCGCATCGGGCTTTCTGCTCCATGGAGAGCCTGCTTCCTCCTCTCTCTCTGCCTGCCTCTCTGACTACTTGTGATTTCTGTCTGTCAAATAAATAAATAAAATCTTAAAAAAAAAAAAAAAAGAACACCTGAGGGAACAGAGCCTCAGAGCGGTTAAAGTGACTTGACAGAAAATGGTAAAGTCGAGATGCCAAGTAGTATGTCTTTTCATCTTTTTGCTATAGCCTATCACCTCTCTGAAATGGAAGGAAGGAAGGAAGGAAGGAAGGAAGGGAGGGAGGGGAGGAGGGGGGAAAGGAAAGGAGGTATGGAAGGAGGTAAGGAGAAATTAAAAAGGAAAAAAGGAGGGGACTTGAGATATTTTTCTTTTACCCCTCCATAACCTTAATCTTTGCACAAGTCTTCAAATGAGTATTATTGCATTGTTTTTCATAGAATATCCAAGCTCCAGCTGCTATAGGTATGACTAATGAAGGAAAATTACAAAAATGACCCATATCTCTGATCTAACTGAGCTGGGACATTGCTAGGACATAACAAGCATGTGGAGACCGAAGCCCTGCCCACTGGCCCCTCTTGCCAGTGTGTTAGGTAGGAGATCCAGCAGCTGTTGGCTTCCTCCTGACGCTGGCCTTGCTCGGGCTTGCTGGAGTGAGTCATACCGCCCCTGCAGAAGACAATGAGACAGAATGCTTGGCCAAGTATTTTAGCAAATGGAAGTTACGGACCTATATAAAGAGTCCTAGAAGTTTGCGTGGAGGTAGGGAAGGAGGCATCGTCAATGAGCTGCTTAACCTTGGTTTACGAACAGCCTTTCTCTACAGACAACAAGCAGAAAAAGTAGATAGCATCCACACACTCTCTAACACTGGAAATTGTAGTGGAAAACACTGGAAATTATAATGGAAAATTTATCAGGCCAGATCAGCGCCATATCTACTCTCCAAAAAAAGGAAACTAATAACTAAGAAAATGCTTCCCTATCAGAGATATAAGCCAGAGAACTCAGAAAGACTATATGTTGAGTCTCATGTTTTCTTTATGGAAGCTTCCTTGGACCAGTCTAAGAGGATATATGGCATCTGATACAGAACCATCCTGGCCAGACTACTGAAACATTATTTCTTTCCTCAAAGAATAGATACTAGGTGCCAGGCACTACACGAAATTTTAGGATTAAATTGTGAACCAAATATTTGGTAATAATCTCTCTGCCCTCATGGACTGTATAGTCTGGGGTGAGAACAGATCATCAAATAGTCACAGAAAATATAGGTGAGTATAGGTGTGCCTGGGTTGCTTAGTCGGTTAAGCATCTGCCCTCTGCTCAGGTCATGACTCCAGAGTCCTGGGATCTAGTCCCTCATCCGGCTCCCTGCCTAGTGGGGAATCTACTTCTTCCTCTCCCTCTGCCACTCCTCCTGCTTGTGGTCTCTCTCTCTGTCTAATAAATAAAATCTTAAAAAAAGAAAGAAAAGGAAAATACAGGTAAGTATAAATCCTAACATTCCTATCAGAGAAAATAATTTTTTTATATAATGAGCACATTTTAAAGAACAAGATGTAATTGAAATATTGTCTATAATAAACACAAAGTTGCCAATAAGTTCCAAAAAAAAAAAAAAAAGCCTGCTAGGTTAATGAAGGAAAAAAAAAATTGTAATTGTAGACAGTGCCCTCTAAGGCAGTCAACTTTCTCGTGCAATTCTTTCCAAGGAGCAAATCATTCAGATACTTACGGCTACTACATACTATTTACTTTGTGAGGACGGGTGAAGTAAGACTGCACTACTCATTTTATTTCAGAGAATTATGAAACTTTTGAGTTGGGTAGGGTTTGAAATTAAATTTTATTTTCCCGTCGTTTCACAGATGAAGAAATCAAGACCCAGAGAAAGCAAGTGACTTGCTCAACATCACACAAGTAGGCACATCAAAGCTGGAAGTGAAATTCAGGTTTCCTCATTTCAGTGTTCTTGACCCCAAAGCAAGTTGCAATAAGCCCTTTACTCTTTGTGTAAGGGTGCCAATTACTAAAGAGGGGTCATAGTTTGCTTCTAAACATTTTCTCAGACTCCTTCATTCTCTCCCTCTCCCTCCTTCCCTGTCTCACTCACTCACTCTCTCTCCCTTTCCCCGATTCCTCTCTGTCTGTCTCTCTCTCTTTCTCATACACACACACACACACACACACACACCAATAAAATGATAAGCTTAAGGCAAAAGCTATCAAATAAATAGTAACCTGGCTTTCCACTACTAATGTTACATAGCAAACAGACAAAAATACGCATTCTTTGTTAACTCAGCCCCTAAAAGAGGCTTTTAGACAAAGCCCAGTCTATGACTCCAGATGCTTTGCTGTCTACTTGTGGGTTTGTTTGATTTTATACAGAAAACCCTTTAATGTTTAAACATAAAAGCCTAAATTGAATAGACCGGAACTCTTTCAAGGACTCAAAATAAATATTATATTATTATACTTAGGCTTTGGCAAGAAACACTTTCTTCCAAGGTGACATTCATGTCACATTCCATAGTGTGGTTATTTGGAATTTACCTTAGCAACTTAACTGTATTTCATTTACTCAAACAGCATAACCTCAGGTGATTAAGAAAAAAAAGCTAATGCAAAAACACAAATTTTCAGTGTAAATTTCTTCAAAAGCAAGGTACAAATTTGATATGTATTATCTACATTCTAGAAGTAGAGACATTTTTAGATCTGAAATTTGGCATCATCATAACTTGAATCATCTGGCTTGAAGCAAGGACAGGGATGAGACGCCAGAAAACCTACTCCACCTACCACTGTACATCTCTTCTCGTTAGCGCTAGCCAGTTGTGAAAATTCAACCAGGCACTTGTTTTTCTAGGTCTAAATTTTCTCATGTAAACAATGAAAAATCTGGAAGAAATTACCCTGTTAGTCCCTCGCAGCAGCAAAATACCCTGTTCCTTTGGGTTCTCATTTTTATTATTTGCCCCCAAATCTAAACAAGACAACGCATGTCCCAGAGACAAAGAGATCTGGCAAAAAGAGAATACACATAGCAAAGGAGGCTCCAGCTAAAATCAAGAAGTGCACGTGAATCACACATGGGCCCTAGTACACAGATCATATACATTATGAGAAAAACGGTCCAAGTGAGAGCCCAGATGTCTGATGTCTCCTGAGAGGTTGGTACAACCATACTCTCAAAATACAGACCTTGAGTTGTGAAAAGCATTAAATAGATCTTTCTGTTTTCTTGTCTTTTTAAACAAACTACTGTTGTTTATATACTGATCAGTTTTCCTGAATTTACATGAATGATCATTTTGGAATTGTGAGTGTGGTAGAGGTGAGTTGGAAGAGCATTGCGTTTAGGTCTGCCACACTTTGTAACATGCCTGTATGACATCTAACACAAGAACATTTACCCCAACCTTAACTCCGGGGCTGAAAATGCCTAAAATGAAATTTTATGAATTAACTTTTATTCCAAGATTTTGGACTATAATTTCAAAGATGGAATTCCATGGCGAAAGCAATAATTGGCCGCAATAAATGAGAACAATTTACCCTAAAGCACACAGACATATATGTTTAGAACTCACATTTTTTAATAAAAAACAATAACTTCCTCATAGAATACTATTGATTCAGATATGAAACAAAAATTGACAATGCAGTTCTAGAAAATGGGGTGATTGCCAATTTGAAGTGTGTGAAAGGAAAGCATCCATTTCCCTGAAGGGACATACAGAGTCCTTTCAAGACAAGTACACTTACAGAAAACTGTTTTGGACAACATTGTTTCCATTGCAAGCTTCTGGCTCTTTCATATTAATGTCTTTACCGATGCCCTTAGTACCAGTGGGATGTCAATACTGGAAATGCATTCTTTGCCACTCGGCAGAGTATACATAGTAAATGAATATCAGAGTTAAGATTTCAGTGTTAGTTTTTATCTGTAGGGGACTAAAAAGATAGATGTTTACCTTCAGGTCGGATTATACTAAACAACAACAAAAAAGGATAAACAGATCTAAAACAAACAAACAAAAAAAGGACAAAAACCAAGGGGAGGAAGACCAAATCAAGAATTATTTTTAAAACAGCATAGCAAAGGTAGATGAGCTGGTTAGCTGTGATAGTAAGTTAAACAAGTAAATAAGTATATGTAATAATACATACATAGATAAAAGCAATCATACACACACACACACACACATACACAGCATATGCATACACACACACATACACACACACACACACATATATATATAACAGCACTGGAAAACAAGAGTGATATCAATACCAAAGATGTGAGATAATCATAAAAGATATACTGTATTTCTCCAAAGAAGATACACAAACAGCCAATAAAACCATGAAGACCAGTAACTGTTACCATAATGCAAATCAAAACCACAAGATGCCACGTAATCCCCCAAAACAAAAGCAAAACAAAAATAAGTGGTAATAAGGATGTGGAAAAACTGGAACTTCTGTGCTTTGCTGGTGGGAATGTAAAATGGTACAGCTGCTGTAGAAAACTGTACAGTGGGTCCCTAAAAAAAATGCAGATGGGATAAATTCTTGGTGAAACAAAGCCAGAGAACACCATACTGGACAGAAGCAGAGCAGAAATAAGAGTGATTGTGGGGAACTTCAGATGGAGGAGGTCAAGAAACAATTGTCACCTTGATTAATGGGGTAAATGCTTGTAGAGAGACTAGGTGTGCCACCTCCTGATATACTGAGACAGAGAGATCAGCCAGTGCCCACAGGCTCAGACAGGTGAGTGTGGGCTCAGAGACCAAAGAGATGGGGCCATTTATTGTCTCAGGTAGCTAGAGACACCTCTGAGACAGCTAGAGTTTCAGACCTCCTTAAAGAATGTCTTCTTCTGCCCTCATAATCACTGGAGAGAAACTCCTGCAATCTGAACCAACTTCACCAAAAAAACTAAGAAGCCAAGATAAGGAAAGAATTGTGATATAAGAAGGGGGTTCAGGGAGGAAGATAGATGATAAATAAATCATGTATTAGGTTTCAATCACTTTGATGTATCAAATATCAATAACATAAAAAAGTTATTTTTTTTTTATTGATTGTAATTTAGACCAAAAATTACAGATGATCCTGTGTGGGAAGGTGGTGAGGCACGAGGAAATGAAAAAAACATGAAGATTCTCATTTTGTTTTCCAGGAGTTCATAAATGCTGATGAGCTCTAGTTATCGTCAGAAACTAATTATGCTTAAAGATTATCTTAATAAATATAAAACTTCTGGCTAAACACAGTGGATGAAATACACATATTTATTTTGTTTTCATTTGAAAGGCTACTAAAATTTGCAAGGAAATTAAGCACACATACACACACACTTTAAACCAATCACAGCAAAGAGAATTAGAGAAGAAAATGATAGCAAATGACGCATAGAAAAAGGAGAGGAGGGACGCCTGGGTGGCTCAGTTGGTTGAGCGACTGCCTTCAGCTCAGGTCATGATCCCAGCGTCCTGGGATGGAGTCCCATATCAGGCTCCTTGCTCAGCAGGGAGCCTGCTTCTCCCTCTGCCTCTGCCTGCCACTCTGTCTGCCGGTGCTCACTCATCCTCCCTCTCTCTCTCTCTGACAAATAAATAAATAAAATCTTTAAAAAAAAAAAAAAAGGAGAGGAAAGAAAACAATTGGGTATATGGTAACTGACTCAGTAGATCAAAGAAAACTGAATTTTATGCCCGAAGAGAGGGAATGTTGACAGGAAACAAGCCAATGTGTGCAGAAGAAACCCAGCCTGGAGTTAGGAATTTGAGGTTCCTGGTATCTCTGAAAGTAAGAATGGAGGGTGGAACTGAGGAAAGGAATCTCACAAAAAAGACTGGATCAATGGAGTTCAGACCTGCAAGTGTCCTATTGCGATCGCTAGGTGAGTACTTCTAGCCCACCCAAAGAAGATAAAGAAGTAACAGATTTTGAAGAAATTAAATCTGAGGAACTCTGTATTCCCGGGACATGAAGCCCAACTACTAGATTAAAAGCTCAAAAAGAATTCTGGGACCCCTCCAACTCTAGAAGGAGGGTTACCATCCCCATCTCCCTCCAGATAAGACACTGTAGAAGTTCTCTCTGAGGAAACCATCCCATCCAAGAGAAAGACCCACTCATGAGGTTGAATTCAGCTGCTACACACAGTACTCTTGGCCAGTGCATTTTGAGCGTCTAGGAACCTTCTCTGGTTGAATGATGCCCATGCCACATCAATTGTTGAATACTTTTAATATTAACCTTGGAATCCCCCAGTAAATAATTGGTTCTACTTCAAGTGATCAGGAAGTCTGACGGTCAGTAAGACCCAGCCTCTTGCACAGAATGTTCACTCAACTAATTAGAGCCTCTTTCTTAAATGTGAACAGCCAGCCATGTGTCATCAGATATTGGAAGGAAGACCCCAACATGAATAGCAAAGACAAAAAGATAATAATAAATAAAAAGAACTTGGAGGAAGCAAAGGGAATTCAGGAAGCAAAGGGAATTCAGGGAGCAGAAGAAAACTTCAAAAAAGTTACACTTTCAGAGAAATACGAAAAATTTTTATAGCCATGAATGAAACAAGAAGAGGATGCTATTTTTTTTAAAAAAGGAAACATCAGAAATATAAGAAAGGATTCTTTCTTGATGAAGAGAAAAATTGTAGGGGCACCTGGGTGGCTCAGTGGGTTAAAGCCTCTGCCTTCGGCTCCAGTCATGATCCTGGGGTCCTGGATCGAGCCCTGTATTGGGCTCTCTGCTCAGCGGGGAGCCTGCTTCCTCCTCTCTCTCCCTGCCTGCCTCTCTGCCTGCTTGTAATCTCTGTCTGTCAAATAAACAAATAAAATCTTTAAAAAAAAAAAAGAGAGAGAAAAATTGTAAATAGAAAGATTAAGAATACAAAGTAGAAATTGATCAAAATAATAGAGATGGAAAATAGAACAGAATGGGGGGGGCAATTGCAGAATCAATCCAGAAGGTCAGAGATCTGAATTAATGTTTCAGGAGAAAAAAAAAAAATACTGAAGCGGAAAAATATCAATAAATTAATACAAGAAAATGTGTCAAAATTAGAAAATTATACAGGTGAAAACCCTCAGAACAACAACAAAGACCCCCGAGTAACATGGCAGTGTGTTTAAACATGGGTTTGGGGTTTAAAGAACTAGTGATCCTTACTGAACAGAAATAGTCATGAGCTCAGGTGCTTTATGATAAAGTAATTAACGATGAGTCTTCCTGCATTGAGGATTTAATCAAGAGACCACATCATATCAATTTTTCATGAGCAATTGAGTTGGAAAAACTGTCTTCTTGTGGTTCAGGGAAATACTGCTTCTAGATAACAGGGCTGATTATCTTTCACTTTAAGACCGAATCAATTTTAAAACTCCAAACATCAAACATTTAAGTCTGAAAACTCATGACTGCCCCAAAACAATTACCCAGGAACCAGCCTGAATAATGCCTAGAATCTGTTTCTCTAACGATCCAATTTTCATCCAGAATGAAAATCTTGAACAAGGCTAGAGGGACACCTTCACCAAGAACAGCACGATTCTTACCAAACTTCCCTTGAGTGCTCATATAAAACTACATCATAAGCAGAATTACCAAGTTACAGAAAAAGAGAGGTCAGCAAAGCAATTGATTTTGTTTAAAACGTGGAAAATTTCAAATGTGTGCAAAAGCAAAAACAATAATATAATAATCCCCCACGTATACAGCTTTAACAATTTTCAACTCATGATCAATCTTATTTATACCCCCATTCAATTCTCCCCGCCGTCAGACCCAGTGGATTATTTCAAAACAAAACTGAGATATCACAATATTTCATCTGTAAATATATATTATACATATAATACATAATATGTAATTAGATATGCATAAATGTGAAATATACATACATATGTATTTTAGAAAGAAAAACTTTGTCATAAGCATAATGACAATTCTTTATCACAACTGCATATAAGTAACAGTAATCCATAATACTAACCAAATCAGTGCTCACATTTCCCCAATTGTCTAATTAGTTTGATTTTCATTTTCTCCCTTTGAATCAGAAATATTTTCCCTTTGGTTACCCCATGGTATGGTATGTACAGAAAAGACAGGATAAGTGTTTGAGTCTTTCCCTTCAATGTATTAGCTTTCAAATTTTTGAGTTTGTTACGTAGGGTCCTCCAAAGAGAATCAATGGTTTTGGGGTGTGGGGGGATTTTCTTTTGGCCATGTGTGTGTTTCAGAATCACTGTAGGTTTAAGCATAATGGATGTGTTTTAAGTCATTATAATTATTATTTTATTGATGCTCCAATTGTCCTATCTTCGGTGACAAAAAGCCTTGCCCAGCTGGCTCCAGAGTATTTTAGACATAACCCCAAAAGTGATTGATAGTGTACCTGCTCTTTGGTAGTATAAATTATTCTAGGCTCACTGTTACACATTTCCTGCTCCAGATCTAGAATCAATTCTTTCCCAAGGAACTTTGGTTCTTTTTAGAGGAGGGAATAGTATTGAGAGAACACAGTCTGGGGTTTGAAGCTGGTTAATGAACATGTTCATTTTTATTGAGCTTGTCACTGTTTCCAGGTCTTTGCAGTGAGTAGAGCTAGGAAATCTGTATTTTTCTAATATTAAAACACATCACAATTTCGGTTGACAATTATAAATTCCAGACGAGAGGGTTTTTACTTAACATCCCTGATCTTACACTTGAATTGCCTTCTTCCATTCCTCAAATCCTAATTCCTAACACAAACATAATTTTTCACTTGTTTTCTCCATTGTAGGTACAACAGTCTCAAAAAAATGAGTAGAAGGAGGGAAGGAGTTAAAGAAGGAAGGAAGGAAGGAAAGAAGGAAAATAAGTCCAAACAGTAAAATACTATCACCAACAATAAAATTAAGAAAAGACTTGACAATTTTTTTGACAATTTCTTAGCGTATATCTATAGATAAATTCCTTTGTCACATGAAATGATTCCTCTCTGTAATTAGGCCTCTAATCTGAGGCTCAGGTTCACTTGGGTCACTTTGCTCTCAATTTTTAGAGATTGCTTTGTCTGGAGATTAATTTTGTTTTATAATCACATTAAATATTCACATGTTTTTGAATCTAAAACAAAAGCAGAATATACTCAAAGATATCTAACTTGAAATTCTGTCCCCTCTACTTCATTTTCCCCCTTCCCCATAAATAACTTTTTCCTGAAAGGTTTTTTTTTTTTTTTTCATATAACCAAATTTATATTCAGATGACCTTCTTAGATAAATAGCAGGATGCCATAAATTTCCTCCAAGATTTCTTTTTAACTTAACAAATTCTGGAAATGATTCCATAAACTTATTAATTTTTTTGAAAAGTGTGTTTTTGTAGCCCAGGTGAGAAATTTGGCTATAAAATGGGAGTTTTAGTAAGCAGCTGGTGGCAAAAGAAAGATTTAATCCTAATGTATTATAAAAAAAAATGCAGATTGGCACTTTGTAGTAAACCTTTATAAAATGACTCACCAAATTCACAGCATCGTGCTGAGAAAAATTAGAGTAGGTGGCTTTGCTTCTGAGAGGCATACACAGTGTACAATTTTACCCTGCAAAATGCTTTAGCTACTACAATTTTCTTTTGCTTTGCCTTTTTGAAAAGTAATGTTCCTTCTTATTTTAGCAGCACCATTTGCATTCCTATTATTCACTCTGAACTGGGATTTGCATTTTTATCTTTCCTTTGTTACTTGTTTTCATTCCAGCACTTCTCTTCCTGCTCTTTGCCTTTGGTCTATCTTGCCCTTAAATGGAGGCCTCATGCTATGGGAACCTAGCCATGAATTTCCTTGCCATCATGCCAGGCCTTGTCCCAATTTAATGATATAAGTTCCCTTGAACTATCGCCAGCAAAGCTAGGACATCCCACACGCATTTGCTATGGAAACACCTTCATGACTAATGGTCTCTCAAATTAAGGCATTTTAAAATTGAAGCTAGAAGTGGTTTTCATTAAAAAAAAAAATCTGCAGCTGTGGAAAAAAAAAATAGAGCAATTCTCGAAAAGTTGTGAGTTACCATGTCAATATACCCAGCTTATCTGAGAGGTAGATAAGCTACAACTCCAATCCCAAGGTACGTAGATAAGAAAGCAAGAATTTATGCAGACTCATCCACGTATTCCAGTGAGCAGCCTCTGTTCTCTTCTGCAGGATGCTTCTAAATTGAGGTGTTGGGCTTGTGCCAGGTTCTTTTCCTTGGAACACATGTAGACACATTTAAGAGCTTGTATGATTTGGAAGCTGCCGAGACCGCATCATGTTCCCTTTCCCCTCGCACGTCTTAATAGCAAATTACGTAGAATTCTAAGGACCCACCAGGCCATTTTACCTTTGTTCAACCTATTGCCTTTGCTCAGTAAATGATGCTTAATTAAATGATTGAATGAGTAAATGAGCATGGGATGTACTCTCCTAGGTGGGCAAGGGACCTTGCCCTACTACTTATATGAGTGTTACATTGACATGTCTGTGTTTAGATTTCCTCTCTTTCATGTCTCTGTTGGAAAGGGATGGAGTTTCTCTGATTTTGACTTTGGTGGACACTATAGACAGGGGCAAGAATCTTGTTTTCACTTGGAAGAGGCCAAGGGGGCTTTGCCACTCTCTGTTCAAACAAGTCTTCAAAAGCACTAGGAGAACCATACCAAGAATCCCCTTCAGCTCACATGGGGTCTTCCTGTAGGAAGCCTCCTTGCTACCTGCCATCCTGGTCTTGCTTCTGCCACGTCTTGCTGATCTCCACCTTTTGTCCCTGTTCTCTGCCCCTAATCGAAGGCTGACCTGTCCTGCCAGTCATGTCTACAGATCTCAGATGGTGAGTTGCTAATCTGATGCATTTGTCCCAGCGAAGGAAGACTAGAGGAGTGGTTCCTGGCTGACGATAAGAATCACCTAGATAAAATTATAGATGGTCAGGGCTTGTTCTTCTGTGTTTTTAGTTAGTAGGTCTGGCTTTGACAAAGGATCTATCTAGCCTTTTTAAAACACTTTGGTGATTCCAGTGGCCAGGCACATCGTGAAATGGCCCAATGAGAAGCACAATCCAGGACGCACATTACTCTCTCTAAGGAAAACCATTCAAAACACCCCCCCCCCCCCCACTGCTTTGGTCCATCTCCTGGATGGCAGATCAGTGACTGCAGCTCAGTGGAGAAGACAGAAGGGAAATACCTTTCTTTGTAGTCGACCTGTAAAGAATTTTAGTTGAGCTTTCAGAATCTCCAAGTGCAATGAACAAATTTGAGGTGAGCTCCCTGACCACAGACGTGACTTTTTTTTTTAATTCCATGTGGGTCTTTGCAGTAGGTGCTATCTTTAGACACAAATTCACTGGAAGCTGATAAACATGTATAAAAAAGTCATCTCTCCGCCTGCCAGCCCGCTATGGAAGAGGTGGATGAGAAGTCCTAAACCCCAGCCCCTAACACCGTGAATGACTTCACTGACACTGTTTTTCCTCAGTATTAGGTTATCATCGCACCTTTCTCCAGCAGCTACCCTGCCTTCCCTGACCGTTGCTGCAAGGTTCAACAGAGCAGAATGCTCCTATGCGAAACAAATGACTTTTTTGTGTGTGAGACTTTTTTATTCCCCACCCACTAATACCCTCTGGGCTTCCAGTAAATTTAAGTTTGCCAAATATCCCAAAGGAATTAAAGATCTAATTTTAGAGCCAAGGGAAAGTGCATTCTCAGAGCAACTGGGAGTACCCATCCTTACCCGTAAGACTGACGAAGGGGGAGCAGGAGTGGCCCATTTCCTCAGTCTCCCGGGGCAGCATCTTTACGAAAAATGAACTCGGCTGTTAACAGCCTGTGGAGGGACCGCTATCTACCACATCACAGGCGGCAGAGAAGAACAGGATGTTTTGAGTACAGCGTGAACTTCAGAGCTAGAGTCCAAACCAGGCTCGGGGCTTCCCAGGCCTGTGTTTACCTTGTTTCCAAAAACTTTAAGAAAGAACTCTCCTGAGAATGGAGCAACACAGAACTGATAAATCCTTTTTATTTTATTCATGAGAAGAGAGCCCACTCTGGTTTATAACACATATCACCAAAGTGCCCTATGGCGCCTCTTTGGTTCTTTTTTTTTTTTTTTTTTAAGATTTTATTTATTTATTTGTTGAGAGAGAGAGAGAGAGAGAGAGAGAGAGCATGAGCAGGGGGAGCAGCAGACTCCCCACTGAGCAAGGAGCTTAAAGCGGGATTCTATCCCAGGTCTCCTGGATCATGACCTGAGCCCAAGACAAATGCTTAACTGCTTAGCCGACTGAGCCACTGAGGTGTCCCTCCTCCTTGATTCTTTAAAGGACCCATGGTTTTTCTCCAGATCTGCTCATTTGCTGCTGAAGCAAGCCCCAGAGAAGCTGTGGTATATGCACCTGGTCGGCTTGTCTTCCCCAGTCTCTTCAACTATAAAATGAACACGGTTGAGTTTCTTCTGTTAAACACTGCTGGGTCGCCAGAAAACAAAACAAAATAATAGCAGGGCTCCCTGACAAGGAAACTGAAGGTGAAGAAAGTTTAACCCCGAATTTGGCCACACTTCCTAAATACTCATTTATTTGTAAGTTGTGATTACAAATAAACCATCCACCAGCTGTCAGTCAATAGTGTGCTAATTAAGAGCATAGGATTTTAGATAATCTGGGTTTGAACATAGATTTATTATCCTTGCTGAGGGATCTTGGGCAGGTTACTTACCCTTTCTGGGTTTCAGTTTCCTTTCTTAAAAAGATCGAATGTAAGAATTATTATTTTTAAAATTTTTTAAAGATTTTATTTTTATTTAACTCATGAGAGAGAGAGAGAGAAAGGCAGGGGCAGAGGGAGAAGCAGGCTCCCAGGGGAGCTGGGAGCCCAAGGTGGGTCTAGATCCTAGGACCCTGGGATCACGACCTGAGCGGAAGGCAGACACTTAACTGACTGAGTCACCCAGGTGTCCAAAAAAGCTAATGTAGGAATTAAATAAAAGAATGCACATACAGGATTTATACAGGGTTTGTGACTTCACAAGGGCTCAGTAAGTTTATTCTTAAACCAGTATATTAATCAGGACCCAATTGGTTGTAAGTGAAGCAAACCCAGCACAAAGTGGCTTAAACAAAAAAGGCAAATGATTGCCACACAGAGTTGAAAACTCCAGTGGCAAGTTTGGTTCTGGCACACGTGAATCTGGGGACTCAGCTGGAGACTCGGGACTTGAGGATCCCAAGCCCAACCCCGTTGTCTTCTTCCCTTCTGCTGTTTGCCTTCATTCTTCTGCAGGCTCATTCCACAACAATTCCAGGGTTATACTCTTCTGGCTGAGAAATCTTGGTTGGAGATTCTCTATCAAGAACTCCCCCTTTGTATCACCTCATTGATAGGATCCTTCTGCGCATTATGGGACCACTCCCTGAGGCCTCAGGGAGAGAAGGAACAATTGAAACTGAGCAGGCCTGAGTCACGTGTTCCTCCTGGAGCTGTAGGGTGATGCTGTCTCACAGAAGCCATGGCAACGGGGAGTGGGAGAAGGGGCTTCCCCACATGAGACGAAGGTGACTCTTACCCCAGAAAGGGGGCATGGGTGCAGGGTAGATGTCTCTGTAGCCCCCTAATGAATTTCTCCTTCCTTAAAAACACTTGCCAATACAGGGAAGATATGCAAACTTTGGGGCACCAGTCCCCAAAACGGACTGGTGGCTCAGTCCGGTAAGTGTCTGCCTTCCAGCCTTCGGCTCAGGTCATGGTCTCAGGGTCCTGGGATCGAGCCCCACATCAGGATCCTGGGATGGAGCCCCATGAGATGGGTCCCCGCTCAGCAGGGAGTCTGCTTCTCCCTCTCCCCGACAGTGCTCACTTGCTCTCTCAAATAAATAAAATCCTTAGAAAAATAAAAGATACGCAAACTTCACCTTCAAATTGAGACAACAAGGTCTGCAAAGGTAGAAGGAATTCTCCCAGATGCCTCCTATAGTGAAAGAAATAGGAATGTCAGACTCAATCTCTCAAGACACTGAGTTTCTAGAGGTACCCTAAAGGCCATTCTAGGAGTGGAAACACTGTTGATGTCAAGCACAAGGTTATCTAAGGACTGGCTTGTCTTGGTCACCGTGTGTGGACCTGGCATTTTTTAATCAGCTCTGATTCATTTGAATCTTAAAATGTTTTATCTGTATAATTTATGTTGAAAAGAAGTTTGTCAATATAGTACCTTTTTATTTGGCCCTAATTAAATCTCACTCAGAAATAGTGTCCCTTCCTCCAAGTATCCCCTCACCCTAGTATTTTATCATTTAGTAAATAAAGAGGTGTGCTCAAAAAGTCCTCAGGTTCCTAACACACTTGCTGAAACTAATTACAGCTTTTTTTTAAAAACTTAAACAATCTTGGATGACACATTTCTTCTTATAAATGCAATGTGTACATAGTTATAGAAAAAGTTGAAAGATACAAATAAGCACACAGAGAGACTATAATATCCCCCCACCCCCAGAGGAGCTGTTGTCATCCTCCTCAGGCTCAGTTACCTACGATGGGGATCCGAATGCAATACCCCAAAATATGGCATCCTGGCAAATTGAATATTTCAAGCTGAGGAAGTTTGAAAAAACAGCAGAAGCAGGAAGGTCACTCTGACTTTTTCCCCTGCACCCTTTTCCCCCCGTGAAACAGGCCATAAAGTCCTCACGTGACAGGTGCCCTCCCTACACCTGGAGGAAAGAAACACCTTTATCTTAGGAGACAAAGGGACACCAAGAAGAATCCAAGCAAACGGGCCTTGCTACATTTCCCCTAGTTTACTATACCTACCTCATACTTCTTAACTTACCTTATGACTCCACAAATGTGCACTGTTCATCAAACTTAGCATAAAATACTCGGGTCTAATTGTTTCTTTGGATCTTCATTTCCTTTAGAAGTCGCTCATGCCACGTAAAACTTAACATTGAATAGATGCGTGTGCTTTTCTCCTGGTAATCCGTCTATGTCAATTCAATTTTCAGACCCAGCCAAGGATCTTAAGAGAGTCAAGAAAAACTTCGTCCTTCCTAAACAAAACAAAACAAAACAAAACAAATAAAGCAATAAAAAATGTTAAATAAAACAACAAAAAAGTTACACAAAAATGAGGTTTTAGTCTTTTAAAACTTGCTCCTTCCCCTATTCCCTACATCAGAACTGTTAATATTTATTTCTACTGTTTATTATAGGAAGTGTCCTTTACCTTTCAATGGGAGACAAGTTTATGTTGAAATCCCCTGATAGTATATGAAAAGGTTGAGCCTGTAAGTATTTTTTTCTGGGGAGGTGATAGCTTCCATCAAACGCTCCAGGATATCTACCATCTAAAATGAAAAACCCAGTGTTTTATACCCTCATTTTAAATGGTGGGAATAGATGTATCTGGCAGAGAAAGAGGTACAAATAGACGTCATGAGTGATTTAACCAAATCCATTTTATTGGACAGATAAGTCCATTCCAGGTTTTGGCTGTTAGAAATGATACCTAGTCAATGTAACTGTTGCTTTAAAGTTTAACCACATAACTATTTCCCCATGATGCTGCAGGATACAAAGTTGCTGAGAATTTTTCAAGTGTGGAGTAACCCAGACTGACAAATTGCCAAGCCCTTGGAAGGTGGCTTTTCCCCCAGTGGGAACACTCCCCCATTGTTCAGACACCACAGCTTAAGGCCCTAACGCCCAGAACTGTTCTCTGAGACAGCCCACCTCCTGGAGGCACCAGCTGTGTCGGAAGGAGCAAAGCTTCCTGCCTTTGTCTGGGGTTCTGACTGACAAAGACCTGCAGTCACGCTGGGGCAGAGTTGCCCAGAGCCTCCTGTTTACATTTTTGCAAGGACTCCGGCTTGCCCAGGCAGAGCCCCACAGCACACTGCACCCTGGTCACCCACTGGGCATCTGGTGATTCCCTTTGGGGAATTAGGATGATCTGAGCATTGGGGGCCTGCCAATGGGAAATTCGCACAGACGAAAGCCACAGGTCTCTTTCTAGCAGTTTTGGTAGGGTGGAGGAGGGACAGGAGGGACAAGTAAATAAGCAAGAAAGGGGCAGTAAATAAGAGGTTCCACTGAGTTTGGCTCAGACGTCTGAAGAGATTCAAACCAGTGTTTGAACATCTAGGCACTGGAAATTAGGGAAGCAAGTCTGTTCTCTGAATTCAGATGTATTGTCATCCCACGGTCTTTTAAAGGTGTTTACTAAAACAGATTAATCATCCAAATATAAATATTGATTGGGTCTGTGTGTGTTTATAAAAGCGCATCTGGTCTGGGAGCTGTAGGACAATCTAGATCATCACAGAAGAGAACAAACACCCTCCGTATTTTCAAGGACTCGCAATACTCTAGCCGTTGTTAGAGTCATGCGCAAAGCAGGTACAGGGCTGGGTTTGGCACCGAAGTCCCCCCAGAGCAGCAGAATGCAACTACCAAGGTGTTATTGGTAATTTGCCATCTGGAGCTGAGCTCATAAGAATTTGCCCTTTTTTGAAATTGTGGGTAAGTTTAATATGGGCTTTCAAATGATATTCTCATGATTTCAGTTTTTCCCATGGCGAAACTCCAGGGCTATCCATATCAGAAGTCACCTCCAAATGCATGAAATACCAGGGATGACCCTCGCTTCCCTCAGGTCTGATATTTCCCTAGTGAGGACTTTGGCTCAAACCCCTTGCCATCAAGTTGCTAGACCGCCTACAGATTGCAATCTCTCTAGCAAATAGTGATGCAAAATTTTTTGCAAAAGGCTTTTCCAGCAGCATACCTACCCTAACCCTCCTAATAGCACTTTTCTTAGAAGCCCAGCATGTGTTATCACGCCTTCGCAGATGGAGAAACAAAAACACAAAAAGATTAAACAGCCTATCTAAGATGACCTAGCAAGTCATCCACCAAGCGCGTGATTCCTGTCAATGTGTGACACACAAATGCTCTGACAAGGCGACCTCACCCCTGGTTCTGTGCAGAAAAGTACAGGGAGTCGTTTACTGGCCCCAAAGACCTTGCGATGCTATGAAGATGGCAAATTCAATCAGACCCTCATTATCTAGAGCCAAATTAGGCCTGACAAAGTCTTCATTAGATCTAAAAATTCTGCCTGTTTGGAACTCTGGGTCCCTGGACTTGCTCATGTCACCATAAATTGGCCATTCTAGAATCAGGAAGGGGTCCCAACAAAGTGCTTACAGATGACAGTCATCATGTATGAAATTTTTTAAAAAAACAGTTTTAATTAGAAGGAAATGAATAATTATAAGAAGACAGTACAGCAGTCTTGGCAAGATCTCATCAAAGAAACAGTCTCTAGAATGGCCTAGAAACAGGCAAAAGATAACCCACTTATTGAAACAAATTGACCAAAACAGAAAATTATGAAGACATTATCCCAATTCCACCATGGAAACTAATGCAAACTTCTCTTTTGAAGCTGAATGTCATGTCGGCTAAGTTGCAGTTCATATTATTTTATGTCCCAGGTCAGAAAACAGTACCCTCCATATCTGAAAGAATTCGTCTAACCCCAGACAAGCCGTTCTCTTTCTTTCTTTCTTTTTTTCCCACAATGGAATCAAACTCTGTCACTTTTTTTCAAATGTGGTGCCACTGAGACCAGCCCTTCAGATAAGCAGAGTCAATGGCTCTTGAGTTAATGTGACTTCAGAGGAGCCAAAAAGCCTGCCTGCCAAGGTGCCTAAGCCTCCCACCATTACAGTCACTCCGATGAATGGACCATTGCATTTCCAAAAATGCTCCTGTCACAGATACTAGCACAAGCCTAGCACAGTGCCCGAGCCATCAGAGCCACTCAATGCTTATTGAATGAATAGAAGAATGACTGTTACCCAAGAAGGATAATAAGCTGTGATTATATTGGTTAGAGTCTATGCCAAAAATATAAAAGTATCTGGAACGTATTAACTCGTTTGCTCCCACTGTGTGTGGTTGTGAAATCCGTCTTCAGATTGGCCATCTGCTAACCAGCCCCAGCTAGTGCTTAACGAAATGGGACATCAGAGAGAAAAGCGGGCAGTCAAGGCAGTGGGCTGTGGGAGTTCAGGGCTGGAAGGATGCTGAGCTTTGGTAGAGAGAAAATAAACCCAGTAGATAAACTCAGGGTCTGTCTGTGTACCCAGCATCACTCTGAAGCCCACACCATTCTCCTGGGGACCTGGCTAAAGAGTTTGCCCATCATCAGGATGCATTAACTGACAAGTGGTTCTCACACAAGTTCAGGAGTTCAAACCCCTGCTCTCCTGCTTCCTAGATGTACAACTTAGGACCAAGTATGTAACCTACGTTCCATTGAAATGAGCATAGTAACTCTCTCCTTGGGCTGTTGGGAGGATGCAGTAAGATGATACTTATTAAGCCCTTAAAAGGATGGCCTGCCTGGCCCAGGAAGCCCTCTGTTCATGGTAGTCATTATGATTTTCAGTAGTATGTCGACAATCTACTATGTGTAGAGTAAGATATGGGAGTGGGCAATTTGCTTCGTACCATTACAACTTCTACAAACAGATGACATGTGAGCTGGCAGATGGCCTCAGCCCCATCACCTCCAGTCGGTATACATCCATGTGTGTGCAAGGGAAAGAGACATGCATTCCCATTTATATTCCTTATGAAATGGACAAAGGCCTGGCCTTCTCCTGCCTCAGTCGCTCAGTGGAAGAAGTGGAAAATAGTGGTATTTGTCTCATGTTATTGAGGAAAGGAGTTAGATGAATTCATCCCCAAATAGAGTCTGGAACAGTGTTACAGAGATAAAAAGTATGTTATTTCATGTGTGTGTGTGCACCTTACATTTTTCTAGGGGTGAACACAGCATTGATAACCAATTTTTCAATTAAAAACAAAATCTACTGATATGTGGATTTTTGCTGTGCCTGATTCTTTCACAGGGTGGAATCCTGTGGATTCCACAGGGTGGAATCTTTCACAACCACGACTAGTGGGAAAGGTGACAGACGCTGGATGTCAGGCTCTGCATTCTTTCTGAATGGGTCTGAGTGATAAATCCCTTCCCCAACCATGTCTGCGTGGTGAAGCCGCTGTTTCATGCTGTGACCTAAAAAGCTTATGAAAAGCCTTACCCTTGGTCTTGTAGCAGAGGGTGAGGCACGGCCCGAGTTAGCTGCGCTCCCTTCCCTGGCCGCCCTGGGCACCCGTCTAGAAACACGAACTGCGTCCAGCCTCAACACCCTCAGTGGCCCTTGAAGGCAAGAGATTAACATTTTATTTCCAAATCAGTAAAATGGACAGGATGGGTTATTTCCAACTCTGGGGAAATGCAGAAGCAGGAAGGGGGCGATAAGCAAAGGAAACAAGTTTGGGTGTTTTTTTTTCCCCCTCGAATTTTAGAGTCAGTTTCCTGCATAAAATGTTACTACCTCCTTTCTTATTCTTACGGAAGCTTCCCTCATCTAGTGCATCCGGCTTTGAAAATGCAAAATGATTATTCACAGCATAACTTCTGTAAGGGAAATAGACACCTATAGGTATTTAAGATATTGGGGATGGGCGATCTACTCTAACCCTATAACTTCTACAAAACACCACAGATAAGTCGTGTCACTGTCTCAGCAGCTGTGACCCCACTTAGTACGCATATGTCTGTATAGGAGAGATAGGCGATCCTGTGACACTACTGTCCCCAAGTTAAGGAAATGGCAGCCCCCGTAATAGCGACAGCAGAGAGATGTCTGCTCATTGATATGCAAATGACAATAGCAGGCATTCTGCTGTGTTTAGGGAATCCCATGACTGGTGTGATCACAAGCAGGTTATTAAAGTGAAACAAGGCTATTTTGTCCATTACGAAAAGCACTGCCCTGTCCCAGTGAGTGGCACATTCAGGGCTATTTACATTTCAGCGGACAACCAACAATAAATCAATATAAATACTCCTTCAAATCCATTTTTTTTTTCTCGAAAAACAATAGCCGTTCAAAATCACGGGGTTAAGCAAGAATCTGAATCAAGCAGCAATCATAAAAAAATTCAGCATTTAACCAACCCGATGTCCATTAAATCATTCATAAGTAAAGCCGCTCAAAGCGCTGGAGTAAAGAGAACTCTCTATGTGCAGCCCTAGAAATTGAGGTCCACCTCTAAATAATAACAATAATAGCGAGTTGCTCCACGTGCCATGTAATATGTTTACATGTATTTACTATGTGATGGAAAATATCGTAGGCCAGTCTGTATTATTGAAATGGGTGCATTGCACACGTCACATCACTTAATCCCTGCAGTGACCCTGGGAGGTGGATACCATTATAATCCTCCTTATACAGATAAACTGCGGCCGAAAGAGGTTCTGTAACTTGTCCAAGACCAAAAACCTAGTATGTGAAAGATCCGGGTTTCTAATCCTACCTGCATGACCTCTAGTAAGATATCCTGGGGACTTAGAGTATTTGGCCCAACTTCAACCAGAGATAAAAACCTGTAGTTCAGTCTGTGAGAATACTACTAACTTTGATTTAAAAATCATTGGGAATGAACAACTTATCCATAATAAATTCTACCATTCATTCAGTTTTACATCCAACAAATAATTATTGAGTCATTAGTAAGTGTGAGGTGCATGCCAGCATCTGAGGCTAGAGTAGTGAACCAGACAGAAAGAGGCCTGACTTCATTTAATTTACAGTCCTCTGGAGGAGAAAAATGTTTAAAAATCATCTTTCATTACAACTGTGACAAATATGCAGAAGGGAAAGGCTTCAATGCAAGGAAAACAGATAAAAGAAGACCCAAACCTAGTCCAGGAAAGTCAGAAGAAGCCTCTCCGAAGAGGGAACAGTTAGGAGGCATGGAGACTAGGTAAGAGTAAGCCACATATAAGAAGATCAGTGCCCAGAAAAGTGGGGTGGGGGCAGTAATCAGGATGCTTTAAGTTGTCTGCAACTCAAATAAAACTCTCTGCAAATTTGCCTAAAACACTAAAAGGTATTTATTGGTATAGCTTCAGGCACAGTTTGATCAAGACCCTGGTTTTCGTTTATCTAAGAGTATCACTGTCCTACCAAATTTTATATGTTCATTTCAGTCACTTAGTTTCTATCATGACAATGTCTACCAGTGACAGTTTATTTGCTCATAGTCACAGAAAGAAAGAGTTCCCTTCTTTTGCTGATTAGGCAACCCCAAATCAATCCTTCTAACTACTGGATGCCTCCATCTGACTTAAGTCTTGGTTATCTGCACTGATGATTTTGGTAAGGAGAAGGGGATTTGTGTAACCTTGGACTTTAGGGGTGGGGTGAGCTCATTCCATCCAAATCACATGGCCACTAAACGTAGGTGGGATAAACAAGGAGGAGGCAACTCCAGACTGAGAGCTATTCTAATCAAAGATAGAAACAGGCATGGAGAACCTTAGGTGATTTGATCAGATGTTGGAGGATCTAAGTCCCACGTGAAAAACAAAATGAAGAGGAGATCGGCATGAGGGAGACAAAGCTGTATAGGTCAGGCAGGGCCTTGAGGACCATGTTGGATATTCATGACCTGTTCCAAAGTCTAATGGAGAGTTTCTGGCTTTTTGTGATGATCAAACTTACATATTAAAAACATTCTTGTACAGAAGAAAGAAATATGTGTATACATCTGATACATCCATGTATATACATAGACTATGTCTGAAAAATACAAGACACTGGTATACGTGGTTGTTTATAGAAAGAAGTCCTTGGAAACCAGAGAGCTGACCAAATGCAGAGACTTTTCATAGCATGCACGTTAACCTTGTCTTTTTTTTTTTTTAAACTATTCTCACCTTGTTCTTAGATTTAAAAAATACCAAGTTAATTGTTTTCAATGAAAACTCTGTCCACTGTATGGAGAGAAAAATCAGAGGCAGGGAAGAGGGCAGGGACATAAGGCAGGAGGGACAGTCACTTGGCTTCCCATGAGACAGGAACAGGTCACCTGCGGCCAAAGCTCTACCCTTCTCCACTGCCATAGCTAAGCCTTCTGTCCCCACAGAAGGCGCACTCTGAGGTAGGACAGAGTGAAATGGCTACAGAGCCAGTGACTTCTGAGCATGACATGCAGTAAGGGGAGGAGGCTTGAGAAGGGGCTAGAAGCCACGGAATGGTTATAAGAGGATGATGGGGGCCTGGGGAAAGGGAGCAAGTCTGTATTTGTTCAGAGGCACAAACGGATTTGACTCACCTGAGCTACTGATACCCCAGCTGTATAATTATGCAAATGTAACACCTCTGAAAACAAGCCTCTGCATCTGAGTGGAACTCCTGGGATTCCAGATTGTGGAATAGGAGCCTGGAAACCTCTCTGGGAGGCAGCCCACACCCAGCTAGAAAGTGGGAAGCCTCAGCCTATTCCCACCCTGCCGCCTGACTTCACGTCCCCACTGGGTCAAACTGAACTAAGTAGAATGCAATGCGTCCACCTTGCTGGCACAAGTAAATAATGAAAGGATTAGCAAAGGGACAAATGAATGCCAGCAGCAATTTTAGTGATAACTGCATACAATTAGCAAAATATTAGTAAAATGTGAAATGAGTTTTGAGAGAACACAAACATTCAGTCCATGGCAACAGGGAACTGTCTATATCATGCATCTCTCTCACTGTGTTTAATCCCTCCCATGCCACAATTCACGTCCTCCATCAAGGCCCATTCTTATCCTTTATGCTGGCTGTAATCATACCTTTGAATCTCTCATCGTTTTGTCATGCTCCCCTAATATCATTTATGGGTACACTGTAGCATAGCAGTAACAAGCGAGCCATCTGGAAAATTGAGTTTATACTTTTGGTCTCCCATTTACAGCCTTTACAAGCTGTGTGACCCTGGACAGTTTCCTTAACATTCCTGTGAATCCATTCCATCATCTGTAAAATGGGGACAGTCATGTCATGTTCTTTATGATGTGGTTGTGAGGAATGAATGGGTTGATATGGATGGATGTGATGTAATGTATATGTGTATATATGTGATATATATATTTGCATATATATATTTGTATATATGTGTAATATACATTATATACATACCTGTCAATTTGGAGCACATTATAAGCTCTATGTGGGAATTAGTTATTGGTAGTATTACAACTATACATAATAGTTATTAGTATATTTGTCATATCTTTTATTTAGATTATATGCATTTCAAATTATCTGATAGACTTAGGTTCTTTTTGTAACATAATTGGTCATCTAATATACCATGTGAGAAACTACCTCAAAACTTAACCAGTTTAAAACAACAAACATTTTTTATCTTGCAGGTCTTTTTTTCAAAGATTTTATTTATTCACTTATTTGACAGAAAGAATGCACACTCATGAGAAAGAGAGAGAGAGAGTGAGCACACAAGCAGGAGGAGCAGCAGGCAGAGGGAGAGGGAGAAGCTGACTCCCTGCCGAGCAGGGAGCCCAATGTGGGGCTCGATCCCAGAACCCTGGGATCATGACCTGATCCGATGGCAGAAGCTTTACTGACTGAGCCACGCAGGCACCCCTATGTCACAGTTTCTGTGAGTCAGGAATCTGGGGATGGCTCAGAGTCCCCCAGGAGTATACGACTAGGCTTCCCCCAGGGCAGTAGTCATCTATCTGAAGGTTCCACAAGGGAAGGAGCCACTCCCAAGCTCACTCACGTGACTCTGCACAGCCACAGGTCTCCCCTGGATGGTGTCTGGAGATATCAGAGTCTCTCCATAGGGAGCTCAAAACATGGCAGTTGGCTTCCCCCACAGCAAGGGCTCTGAAAGAGGGAGAGAACAAAACAGAATCCCCGATTTAAACAACTTAATCTCAGAAGTGACGACCCATCACTTCTGCTATTTTCTGCCCGTGAGAAGTGAGTCAGTATGTTCAGTCTACACTCTAGAGGCAGGGATCCCATGAGGACATGAATAGGAGGAGGTCATGGTCACAGGGCCCCATCTTAGAGGCTGTCTCCCACACACAATAAGAAAGAGGAAAATGAGTGTTTGTGGAATGTGCCAACCTTACTGGATAACCCTTGTGGTTCTGAAAGATCAACTAACGGAGTGAGCAGGAGAGCTGCACAGGTAAATTACGTCTATGGGAACCACTCGATGCTTAGCTTATCCATTTAATAAACACTGGGTGATCCCCACTTTTATGGCAGACACTGTGTGAAAAATGAAGGATACTAAGATTTAAAAAAAATAAACTTTAAACTGGATAGAATCTGGCCCAACTTTCTCACTGAACAAATAAGGAATTTGAGGTCTAGAGCAGACAGACTAGTTGTCCCAAGTCCCACAGTAACACAACCACTGCCAGCACCCAGATCTCTCAATCGCTCTCTCCTCTGATGGAAATAAGGGAGTTCCCTGCTGCATTCTTCTGGGCGGCCAATCCCCCCCACTTCTGTGACTAGGAAGAAAGACTACAAAAAAGAATAGAATCTATGGGACATTTGTTATCTTTAAATGCATACAGGTTTTTTTTTTTTTTTTAAGATGCTATTTATGTATTTGTCAAAGAAAGAGAGAGAGTGAGAGAGCACGAGCACACAAACACGGAGAGCAGCGGGCAGAGGGAGAAGCAGGTTCTTCGCTGAGCAGGGAGCCTGAAGTGGGACTTGATCCCAGGACCCTGGGATCGTGACCTGAACTGAAGGCAGATGCCAAACTGACTGAGCGGCTCAGACATCCCTAAATGCATGTAGTTTTATTAAAACCAGCCCCTCATATTAGGACATTCTTTACATAAAGACAAACTATAATCCATGAAGTTCCTACATGCCTAACAGATTTTTTTTTTAAGATTTTTTTTATTTATTTATTTGAGAGAGAGGCAGTGAGAGAGAGCATGAGCGAGGAGAAGGCCAGAGGGAGAAGCAGACTCCCCATGGAGCTGGGAGCCCGATGTGGGACTCGATCCCGGGACTCCAGGATCATGACCTGAGCCGAAGGCAGTCGTCCAACCAACTGAGCCACCCAGGCGTCCCTGCTTAACAGATTTTTATGGGCTCCATTCTTCCCGTCCCGTTGTTCCTTGCGCAGACATTGCATTTAAGCTTCCACACACCACCTGACAAAGACAAGGATTAGACATCACCCGAGCCGCACAGAGAAAGAGCTAAGTACCCCTCTGCTGGGAACGGGACACTGCTTGCCCCCAGACCATCCAAGCTATAGTTCTTGCCTTTTGCCTCCTGACTAAGGCTGATGTTTATTTGTCTCTTTGTTTGGCTTGCCTTCAACCAGAAAGCACGGCTTCCATGTGTCAGACTCAACAAGGCCACTTTCCCCTTCTGGAAAAATAAAATAACCTGTGCCCTAGTCATGCCTGGGAATGGAATGCACTTCGAGAGGCAAATACAAGAATTTTATGTGATATAAATAGACCCCATCAATTCAAGGAGCGGGTGTGGAAACTGAAACATTGACAAGTAATTATCAAAAGTACCTTAGAAAAGCAAGTTTCTGTGGACAATAGCTGCAATTTATTATTATTATTGTTGCTAGCCTCCCTGATGTTCTCCATTTATGATTCGAGTAATCTTGTCTCTTTTGATGAATGTACCTTTTGTTTTTCATTAGGGTGTCAATGCATTAGACAAAAGGCCTGCTGAGTACGACAAAACTCATGGTCACCTGACAGAGAAAACAGGACTTTATACCTGTGAGCCAAAACAGAATCGTCCCCCCAGGCTGAGAAGTCCTAGGTACAAAACCACGTGTCCGCGTGCGCATGCACCACACAAGAACGTTGCCCTTGACAGTCCTGGAGATGATGTAAGGAATTTTTTAGCCAGGTTCAAGTGCTCTATGGCAGATTTGCCAGCTCCAGACCACGCATAAGTGAAACCAGCCCCTCCACGCCTCCGACACCTGTTTTATCTTATTTCATTGTGATCTGCTGAATCCTAGACCAATCGGAAAGGAGTAAGAATCTCTCTCCTTCAAAAATCCTCAGGCCCCTTCCCTTAATTAGAGATCCTGAGCTATGCGTGGTTGGCCATGAAGCATTATTTACTCTTAGACAGGCTGCTCCACGGCTTCAAAGCACTACTTTTCAAACCCTTCCAGCCCCATGGGCTGGGAGAGTGGAGGAAGTAGTTCAGCGGTCAGTCGATAAGGGTTTGAGATATGAGCAAACCCGACCCAGTGCTGGTGTTTAGGCAAGCATTTCAATAGGTTCTTAACTAGTCAGTCCACTGGGGTATGTGGATTTTTTTTTTTTTTTTTTTTTTTTTTTTTGGTTAGTCTAGTATCCTGGGCCAGTGACACAATCTTGGACAGTTGTCAAGAGCTAATAACCTTTTGCAATAATATCCTCGATGGGGAAGGGGAAATGGGATTTTCCAGGGCTGAAGTCTGAATGATTGTAATTTTTTTTTAAAATAGCAATTCAAAAAAACACTTAGAATTAGAACAAAAGAGAAAGCAAATCAAACTCCCCCCACTCCCAACATAGAAAAAATGTTAAGCCTACGTGTGCCACAAAGGAAAAAAATTTTTTTTCAAAGAAAAGCTCAGAATTTTCAATGTATGCAGTGCATTAATTTTAAGGTAATTAGAAAAAGCTGTTTTCTATTCATCAAAAATCAAAGGTATGTACATTCTGGATAAAGATTTGGCTACCAATTAATAAATTCATAAATACCCGTGGAGTCTGAAACATGCCATCCATAATATGTGGTACTTTGAAACCTACTGGGTCCTAAGAGAAAATGTAAAAGTGGAAAATAATTTTTAAAAGAACCTATTTTCTTTAAAGAGTTTATTTATCTATTTAACAGAGAGAGAGCACAAGCTGGGGGAACAGAAGGAAGAGGGAGAAGCAGGCTCCTCACCAAGCAGAGTCCTGACGTGGGACCCGATCCTAGGACCCTGGGATCATGACCTGAGCTGAAGGCAAATGCATAACCGACTGAGCCACCCAGGTGCCCAAGAACTTATTTTTCCCCTGTGCAGCCTCCACTCCCATCCCTGTGTACTCACTCAAGAAAAATATTTTAAAACATAGAGTGAAACTAGAAATCACATCCACTACAATATCCCAACATTGTTTCTGTTCTTTTGTTCATTCATTTACTGGCTATGCACTCACAGGGCTTCCCCTTTGGCTATGCACTGTAATAGGAAATAAAAAAGGAGTGAGTTACACAGTCCCTACTCAGAGGATCTCCCCTCTTAGTGAGAGTGACACACACAGAAATAAACAATAATAGTCTAAATGCTACATCAAGACACAGCATTATTTTAAAGTCCAAAATGCTGAGTGTCTAAGACTAGGGGGTTTAAAACTGTCTCTACAGAGGAGGCGACATTTAAGCTGAGTCTTAAAATACAAGTACGAGTTGGCTAGGTGGCAAGGGGGGAGCTTCACACATATTTCAGAGAAGATGAAGCATTTGCTTTGATGCAAGCAGAGTGTGCTTGCATGCGGATGGATGGAGGAGGTGGGAGGAGATGAGGAAAAGTAAGAGCCAGCCTTTAATTGACTCATATGCCTTCCTGAAATATTTGAACCTTATCCCACCTGCAACAGAAAGGTGCTAGAGATTCCTAATGAAAGGTTTCCTTTATACTCAAATAATTCAGGTGGTATCACAGAGGATGAAGGAGAAGTTTTGGTTAGAATCGGTATTTTACATGGCTTCTTAGAAAGTCCAACCAACACCAAGTCTAGTTTCTGCCCAAGCTGAATCCCATGTGTTCTCACATCCCAAGCTGAATCCCGTGTGTTACCACATCTCCCTTTTTTTCTTTGTAATTTTCATCCCATTCACCTTTATTTATCTTCCGCTGATTCGTTCAATCAATCATTCCATCATTCAACAAGTATTTGTCGGGCCCTTACTAGTATGCCAGACACTGTGTAGGGACCAGTGATGAGTCCCTAACAAGGACAGGGTCTACAATCTGGCCAAGCTTAGAGTCTAGCAGTGCTGACAGATTTATTTAAATACAAGTAACTGAAATGATGTGTAAGGAGCAAGATGAAGGGAAGCTATGGGGGTTTCCCTAAGGAAGTGGTGGTTAGCTTGTGACCTGAAGGATGAGTAAGACTCAACCAAAGTTCATGCGTTGGAAGGAGGATGGGGGAAAGGCAGAAATTACCGTGCAACTGGGAAATAACCAAAAACAGGAGGAAGCATGGTACCTTGGAGGAAGTGAAAGGTGCCCTGACTGCCTGGAGAGTTGAACAAACTGGAGGGACGGACTGGAGTTAGAGCCTGTGGGGCTATGCTCGCTATGTGTACCAACCCAGTAGGCTAGCCTGTGCTGTAGAAATAGAAACCTAATGTTCAGTGCCTCAATTGACAAAGATTTGTCTCTCTGTCAAGTAAATTACAATGCAGTTCAGATGACATTCCAGGGCAATTCTCCATGGGGTATTTCAGACCCCAGGGATCCCACTATCTTTTGATGTTACCGTCCCAACATGTGGCTCTCAGGGTCACTACAAGAAGTGAAGAGCATGTATGACAATGACTCCTAAATACTTTGGCCCAAAAAAGACACGTTCATCCACTGCTGTCCAGAACTAGTCACAAAGACCCAACTAACCACAAGAGAAATGCTGGTAAATATAGGACACACATGGGTCATTTGGTGACCCAACCCCCCCAGTACCTCTGTCAAGGATTAGCAGGCTTAATCCTAAAGATAATGGAGAACCACTACAGCCTTGCAAGCTGGGGACTGCTAGGATCAAGTTTATGTTATAGAAATGACCCCAGCAATACTGTGGAGAATGAAATGGATGGACAAAGAAAGATCAGTGAGGAGATTTTTCAGAATTCAGGTAACAGAAGATGGTGGGTGAGAATACAGTGGTGTCAGCCTCCCAGTTTAGTAAAGACCTACATTCAGACATTTTTGTAAGAATCCTAACAAGAAATTGGTTTAAACTGGTACTTGTAACAGAGAAGAATTTTCTTTTTTTTTTTTTTTAAGATTTTATTTATTTATTTGACAGAGATCACAAGAAGGCATAAGCAGGCAGAGAAAGAGGGGGAAGCAGGCTCCCTGCTGAGCAGAGAGCCCGATGTGGGGCTCGATCCCAGGACCCTGGGATCATGACCTGAGCTGAAGGCAGAGGCTTAACCCACTGAGCCACCCAGGTGCCCCAGAAAAGAATTCTCTTAAGAGTAACAATAACAGGGGTGCCTGGGGGACTCAGTCGATTAAGCTTCCAGCTCTTGATTTCAGCTCAGGTCATGATCTCAGGGTTGTGATATTGAGCCCTGCCTATGGCTCACATGCTGGACATGGAGCCTGCTTAAGATACTCTCTGTCCCTCTGCCCCTCCCCCCATGTGCTCACTCTCTCTCTCTCCCTCTCTTAAAAAAAAAAAAAAAGAGAGAGAGAGAGAAGAAGAACAACAACAATAACAGAATATGTAAACTAGTGGCTTTATTTACCTAGTAGTTTAACAGATTACAAATAGCTGAATTCTCTTCCCATAGGTTGGGGAGCAGGAGATGCAGGAGAGCAAAGGTTCTTTTGCTCTAGTTCCGTGGAATGGTAAAACATGGTGAGGAAATTGTGATAATATCCGACAGAGTATCCTGAAGCTGAGACTAATGCTAAGACCATGGAAGTATGCAGAGCAGAGATTCAGACTGGGAGCTGAATAATAAGTCAGAAAAAGGTTATACGACTTTCCAGAACCAGGCAGGTGGCTCAGAAGTCAGAATTTGGAGCCAGCAAGCGAAAGTTGGACCAAGGAGCACAGAGAACAGTGAGTGCCACCAAAGAGCGGATCGTCCAAGTTGTTCTTACATGCTTTCAGTAACTTGGAGATTGGAGCTACAACCGCAATCACTGAGCCAGAGGGAGGGGAGGCAAGAAATGTTCCTCCAAGTAATTCCCCTATCAATCATCTTCTTATCAAGTCCGGAACTCATTTTTTTTAAATTTCAGCTTTATTGACATATAACTGATAGGAGTTTCACGTAGCTCCCAGTCTTCCCCAGCTCAATAAAATCATCCACCCTCCCCTCAAGTGCTCCAGCCATAAGCCCTTCTCGAATCCTCTCTTTCGTGTTACACTACTTCTCCATGTCTGTCTCTTGACTCTACATTGATATATGGCCTGATTCCAGCATGTCCCTTGACTCTACATTGATATATGGCCTGATTCCAACCGTTTCCTGTCATCTCCACCATAGTCCAAGCCACACCATCTCTTAATTTTGACTGTAGCAATAACTTCTTAGGCTCCTATCCTCTGCTCTTTCCTCTTAAATTATATTCTCACCACAGACAGAATGATCATTTTGAGACATGAATATAGTCATATTAGTCCCTTCCAGTGGCTCCTAGTCCTACTTAGAATAAAACCGTGGCCAGGGTACCTGGGTGGCCCTGCCGGTTTAAGTGTCCAATTCTTGGTTTCAACGTTTCAGCTCAGGTTGTGATCTCAGGGTCATGAGATCAAGCCCAGAGTCAGGCTCCATGCTCCAAGCTGCGAGTCCGCTTGGAATTATCTCCCTCTCCCTCTTCCTTTGCCCCTGACCCACAAGTGCAAATGCTCAATCTCTCTCTCTCTCTCAAATAAGTAAATCTTAAAAAAAAAAAAAAGAATAAAACTATGGCCAACAACGTCCTTCAATATCTAGGCTGTGCCTTCCTTTCTGATCACATTTCCATCTCTTTCTTCTATTGCCCTTGTTACCTAGACTGCAAAGCTGTTCTTTAAATATTCATTTAAATTAATTATTAGATTAAATATCACCTCCTTAGCCTCACATCTGAACATCTGATCTAAAGCAGCCACTCATTACAAAACAGTAAATCTATTTTGATGTTCTGCATACATTGGCTCTCTGATATTTTCTTTCTGAGTTACTTCCGTGGTATTGCTGTCATGCTGGGATCATGGTTAACTATCTGTTTTCTCATAGAAGAGTACACCCTACTGAAAGCAGCGGCCTACACTGCCTTGATCCTTGCTATTCCCAAGTGCATGGAATGGTGCATAGTAGGCATTTATTCTAATTTGATGAATAAATACATGAATGAAGAAATACATAAATGAGTGAATTCTCCTTCTTTCCTGTGCCTGAAACCTCTCCTTCTTGATTGTCTTCTTTCCAACAGCCTAGAACCTTGAAGTCTCTTAGACAATTGAAAAAGAAAAGTCCTCCCTTGATCTACTATAGCTTTTCCTCTTCCTTTCGATTCCATTCTTTCCTCTTCTTTGTTGATAGAAATGGGGTTTTGTTTGTTTGTTTGTTTGTTTTTTATACAAACACTCTACAGTTATTGCACAACATTCTCTAGCTTATGACTCTCTGCTCGTTGGAAATGGGTTCAGCTCCTGGTCCCAAACCAGCCCTTGCCTTAGTGACCCTCACTGCCACCTCCAGTGCTCCCCCTTCTTCTATTCTTGACCCCAAATATCTCAGAGAGTGGGGCTCTCTGACCATTCCCTTTCTGTTCTCTTCTTAAAACAATCCCTTGGGCTCCTCTACACTCTTTTCACACTCCTTCTTTCATCCTTCCACCATCTGCTCTTTATCAAGTGACTTTTGCACTTTCCCTCCCCCTCCCACTAAATTGGCATGTGCCCGGTCCCTTAGCATCCTTGGCTCTCCCCCTTTCTCACTCTCTACCCTCTCCTTCTGGCTGATTTCATATCCTCCTCAGACTTCAAATACTTCCCCAAAATAGATTTTTTAAAAATCTACACCTCCAGTCTATAGCTCTTCCCCTCACTATGTATACTCGGGTAGTCCACAGTTCTTTCAAACTCAGCATGTCCAGGTTTGTAAGGTACTGTAATAAGGAAATGGGGACTAGGAGATTTGGCGGTTTACCTAAGAGCACCTGACTAGGGAATGGTAAAACTGGAATCTAAATTCAATTCTCCCAGACATCAAACTCCGTATTATTCCTACATGTCACTTTGTCATTGTGTTACAACAACAGAAAGCAGGAAACAGCCAAAATGTCTTTCTAGAGAACTACTCTTTCTAGAGTAGTTCAGTATACTGTGGAATGGCCAAAAGAATGAAATTTGATGCCACGATTAAAAAAGATTCTTTAGAAATATGATTAATAGCAGGGGGGAAAGTGAAACATGAAACTATGTATATTAAGATCCTAATCTCATCATTCTGATTAGAATAAAGTCTGGAAAGGAAACATAAAATGTCAACTGCTATCTTCATGTGGTGGCATGATTAGGGTTTAAATAACTGTCTTTTTTTCTCTACCCCCATTCATTCTGGCCTTGCACTAGTGCCTCCAATTTCTTTTTAGAAAATTACCTCTTCTTCATGTGTGTCATTTGTTTTTGTCGTTTTTTTTTTTTCTGATGTGTGTATTTTGATGGGAACGTAATGAAGTTTCTTTAGATCCTTTCGCTCACCCAGCCAGTATAAGCCAAAACCCTTGTATATTGGCCAAGGTGAGCCAATAAGACATATTAGCTGAGTTACATTGGGAGAGAAAAATGTCAGAACCCATTCAATCCTATAGTGGCACCATAACTAAGCAATCAATTTCCACCACCATTAATTCCTAGAGCTGCCCTTCTTGTTCTATTTCTGAAATGATTCTCCGGCCTCTTGTCCATTCTGGAAGCTTCCTCACATCCTTTCAATAAATTACCTTTTCTTGGCTAAATTAGCTCTTGGTGGTCTCTGATACTTATGACCAAAGAACCCTAACTGACACATATCTGTATGTTTTCTATAATAAATACATTTGTCTTTATACTCAAGAATAAAGAGGGAAATGAAAGTTAAAGATCTAGCAACAGTAAAAACAGTCCAAGTTACCAGTCTGAAATATGTTTGAGTGTAATAAACCTGGGTGAAATGTGAGATTTGACCTCTCCTGATCCATCACTGATCCTAGTGAATCACCCACTTCATGCTGTGATTTCAAAGTGACAGCAGATCAACAGTATCCCCTTCCTATACAAACAGAAAACATTTTTATTTCTATTTCTAATAAGTTTAAGGTCAATGAGAGTCTACCAAAGCAAGACTTGGATTATACTGGAAAGAAAATATATTCTTTTTTTTTTAATTTGATACATCTAGTGAATGCTTCCTTCATGCCTGCAAGTTGGTCTACAAAAATGAGTGTTGCCTGGCTTTGGCTTCTTAGGTACTTCCTCCTGCAGAATGAGGCAAGTGCACAGCAGATAAATTGCAACAAAACATGGTAAATGCTACTCTAGAGATGGGAGCAAAGTGCCATCTCTTAGGACAGAGATGAACTATCACTGAAAAGATTCCAGATGATTAGAAGGCCAATAACAAACCCCCAGCACTTACCGTTTTAGCTGAAAAGTGGGCTACAGCGACTTTGCAAAGAAGATCATCATTCCAATGAGAAAACACGGAAAGCATGCCATTATCCTGTTAGTGGCAAAACCATGTTATAGGTTGTAATTTCCATTCTATTTTTTTTAAGTGCATCTAATAAGCTATCAATATAATGATTATAATTTTCGCTTTAAATCCCTTGAAAACACATTGTAGTGTCTTTACCGTCAACTTGCCTTAATAAAATAACAGAAATTGGGGCACCTGGGTGGCTCAGCCAGTTAAAAGTCTGCCTTTGGCTCAGGTCATGATCCTTGGGTCCTGGGATCGAGCCCTGCATCAGGCTTTCTGCTCAGCAGGGGAGTCTGCTTCTCCCTCTCTCTCTGCCCTTTCTTGTGTGGTCTCCCTCCCTCTCTCTCTGAAATAAATAAATAAAATCTTAAAAAATAGGTAGCAGAAATTCACCTTTGGTACCTCCCTCTAACAAACACCTTTAGTATTTACCTTCATTTTTCCAAAATCCATTTCCTATTTCCTCAGTCCCAGGGGCACTAAAAGAATTATCTTGCACCCATCACTGAAGAACCTACCCAGACCATGTCTCAACACCATGCTTTGGGTAGGATGGAGAGATTCCTCCCAAACACATCTTCACATTCATTCTTATCTACTGTGAGTCTCTTCTTTCAAGACCTAATCTGATACCTACCCCTACCAGTGTGTCGGCAGCCATAATGGCTCAGTGGGGCACTGCTTCCAGCTACCATGGCTGCCCTGGCATGGAGGCCTTCTGCAGAAAAGAGCTTAGCAACACAACGAATAGTAATCCCACTGGTGAAATTCTTGATACTGATAGACCAAACCAAAACACCCAAACCCTACTCCCAGGTGTTCTACATCAGTAGTTTTGATGTGAGGCCTTAACAAATAAGTGCATCTATATAAAAAAATTTAAAAAAATATCTTCCTTGAAGATACTAACGTTGGGGGAGAAGTCTGGGTCCTCAAGGAATGATGATATAAACAAGCACCACATCTTACTCCAGCTTGAGAACATGAATTCCAAGCAAAATCCATCCCAGGAACATGTAGACGGAGGTCTCTGGGGACAGGCCGAGTGCTAGGTGTTTGCCTCTGCCAGCCTCCTACCTCCCCAACTCTGCCCTTCCGGGTCACCTCTAGCCCTCGAAGGAAGTAGTAAGCAATAGAGACAGAGGGTGAGCTCTGGAATCAAACCGTTCTAAGTTGATCAATGCGCTCTGCCACTTACTCACAGTGGGATGGTGGGCAAGTTACCAAATGCCAGTGAACCTTAGTCTCCTCAACTGAGAAAGGACAAGAGTAATTTCTTCCTTGCAATAAGAGAACAAAATGACATCACAGAAACCTCTGACACATAGAAGGGCAGTAATCGGCAGCTGTGAGGTTACTTGGAGTCATGCTTTGCCAACAGTAGCAACACACCCAACCCTGCCCTTTCCCTAGAATAACCTATGATTCAAATCCCACAATAAACAAACAAACATGTCTACGCCTCTCCTCATGGTACTCTAAACTGGTTTCTACGAATCCAAAAATGCCAGGGGTAGCCTAAGCTACAAAGAGCCTCTGTTGAAGTGAAGAGCCTCTGTTGAAGTGAAGATGTTTGGAGAGCCAGTGCTCAAATTTGAAGAAGTGTGTGTGTTGTCTCCTGCTATCCCATCACATCACTTGTTCCAGAACAGCTCACCCCACCACAGGTCTACAATGTTATCCACACCAGATATGGGCAGGCTCACGGTCTTCCTAGACAGAATGAAAGGAGAAGGCCTCAGGTCTCTCCACGGCCACACTGACCACTCTGTGTGGCCTGTGGGCATGGAGGTGTATGTGTGTGTGAGGAGATCTTGAAGATTCCCATTTCCTATTTCCATATTTATCCTATGCTCAGGCAGGAATGCTAAGTACATTTGTTGCTCAACCACATTTTTAGAACTGGAAAATGGGATGGCTGAGAAAGATCTTAGAAACTGACCAGTGCAACATTTCTCAAGATGTGGCCTGTGGACCAAGTATGGTGTCCCTAAAGGTGGGGCCAGACAACTGCCTTATTGAATAAGCATCTCAGGGAATTCTTAAACACTTTTAAGATCGTGGGACACCTGGGTGGTTCAGTTGAACGTTTGACTTTGGCTCAGGTCGTGATCTTGGGGTCCTGGGATTGAGCCCCACATCTGTCTCCCTGGTCAGAGAGGAGTCTGCCCTCCCTCTCCCTCTGCCCCCTCTGCCCATCTGACTGCTTGTGCTCTCTCTCTTCTGCTGTGTGTCAAATAAATAAAATCTTAAAAAAAAAAAAAAAAAAGCACTTTCAAGATGGAGAGCCACTGAGCTCATTCAAATGCCCTCTTTCAAAGTGAAGATATTAAGGCCTGAAAAAAAATGAGTGATTTTCAAAAACAGAGGGTCTTGGCTTCAGCACTACTGACATTTGGGACTGAGTAATCCCCCCTGTGCATCAAGGATGTTTAAGGGCATCCCTGGCCTCTTGGAACTAGACTCCACGAACATCCTCACAGCTATGACAACCAAAAATGTCTCCAGACATAGCCAAACATTCCCTGGGGAGACAAAATCAGCTCAGACTGAGAACCCCTCTCTAAAGTCCCACTGATAATCAGAAAGGGAAGCAAGCTAGTAGTCAGGGTCCTGATCCACAGCCCAGCAACTTCCTGTAGCTGCTGCTCCTCTTTTGCTGGGGGGGGAGGGGGGAGGGAGGAGAGGGGCGGTGAGGAGGGAGGGAGAAGGATGAGCACTCAGGCCATAAAGGTGGGGTCCCTGGGAATCCGGGATGTGAACCGCCCCCCCACCCCTCCCGCTCCTTCCCTGACTTACTGTGCAGCTAGTCATCCCTATTTCTGTTTCTCCACCTGTTTAAACCTCGCTCTTCTAGGAGAATTGGCAGGATTCAGATTGGCAACACCTTGGAAACCCACACAGAAGGGTGCCATCCAAGCAGCTTTCCTGAGACTGATTTAAAGGTACCCCTGTGCAGAAACCAAGGGTGTCGTGTTCTCAGGTGCGAGGAAGAGTGTGTTGGGGAGCCGCACAAAAAGGATCAGAAAAGGTGGCTTCTGGCTCCATCACTTTCCAATCTGCCTTTGTGGCAGCTCTCTGATCTAGAAGCAGTTTCCCCGGCCAATGAAGGGATTAAAATATGTCGCTGCATCAGGGCTTGGACTCACCTGTGACCTCTGTCCAAGGGGCCCTGTCACGGGTCGTCAAAAACCCAAACCCCACCTTTTCTCCGATCCCCAGCTCGCTCACTAGTCCTCATTTTCTTCAGTGATAGGAGGTTGTGTCTACGGAGGTCTTTATTCCTAAGAGACACACCCTGAAGTATTTAGGAAGGGAGTCTCATGATATTTGTAACTTACTCTCAAGTGGTTCTCGAAATCATAACTATGTATATTATGTGTACGCATATACATGTAGGCATATAGTCTCCTACATAGAGGGAAAACAAATCTACCAAGATATTGCTAAATGTTGACTCTCATTGAAGGATATATGGGTGTTCATTCTATGATTCTTTCTATTTTTCTGTATGCTTGAAGTTTTTTAAAGTCAGATGTTGGAGAGAAAAATAGCTCTTTTACAAAAAGCTATCTCTCTCACAAAGCCTTTCCCAAACTAGCTGAAATAATTCCTCCAAAATTCCCACAGCACTTATGTACTCGGTGTTTATCACTTTCTACCTTGTGTTATAGTTATTTAAGTGCTCGCATAGTGGGTCATAAAATTGCTAACGCAATGCTAACGCTATGCGGAGAACATTTGTTCTAAAACTGCTCTTTATTTAGTCTCCAACTTCTCCGTTCCTCCTCACAAGACCCCACGCTTCTGGAAGCAGGAAGAAAACCAAAGTAAATCTGAGTCCAATCTTGTCATCTCAGATTGATCATAGAATTTAAATAGTTGCTTTAAGTAACTCAGTCTTGTTTGGACAGAAGCTGGGCCCTGACCTCTGCTCCCCCTTGATCCCCCAGGACTGCATTTGGGGACTGACTGGGTTTGGGAGACGTCCCAGGAAAGGGTTCCCGAGATCAGTTTGTAAAACTGGTGATTCGAATGCTGACTCCACACCTGGTAATAAGGTCCTTGAGGGACAAACCCGTGTTCCGGGAGCAGCTGAAGGAAGTGCCACCTCTGTTGCTGGAGGAATTGGGCAGTGCTCCGACCTTACAGGTTCGCCCTGAATCTTTGCGTCCGCCGTCTCCCTGTTTGCTGTTCCTGCCTCTACACCATGACTTCTGCTTTCGTCACTCACCGAAATGCCACAAAGTGAAAAAGAATAATTTGACACTAACAATTCCTAATGGACTGAGTGCCAAGCTCTTTGCATATAGTATCTCATCTATGAGATGTGAGGTATTAGCACAGAACTGTCTTCTAAGGACAACCAGTGGTCTCTTCATTGCCTGATTGTTGCCTTCGCCCTTTCTCCAAACTCTGAGGTGGTAGAGACCGCGTGCCACGCTTTCTTTGAAACTCCCATTTGCGGGGACCTCCCAAGTTACGTAGCCAACCACTTCTTCTCCAGCCCTATCATGTTATTTCCTTCCAGTTAAGCCCAATTCCTTCCACTCCAGCAAGTCCCGTAAGTTCTCTGGCCATCCCACCTCTTTCAGTCACCTTCCACAGTCCCTCGGCGTCTGTCATGTCCCTTCAAATCCACCCCTGACAGACCAACTTACGTTCATTTAGCACGCTTTATTGAGCGCCGATTTGTGCTCAAGCCCACTGTCCTCAGTCTTAGAAAGATAAGACTGAGAGAAAGAGAAGTGAGCCCAATCCCCACCATCATGGACTCTGCGGTGACCGTCTGTGTGGGCTTCCATCTTGTCCCAGTTACTCAAGCGAGAAACAATCCTCCGGGCACCTCCTTCCAAGTCTGCGTGCTGTCTGTATCATCCATCTGACACTTACCCAGTGCAGCTCTGTGGAGTTAATCGTCCTATTCGGGGACTGTTTATTGAGGGTAATCAGAATAATGCGAGTACTTTTACCGACTGAGTGTCTCCTCTATGCCAGGCACTCATTCTGTTTGTACCGTCTCTAGTTTTCTCACTGTCACTGCCTGAAAGGGGCAATTTATTTCTTGTTAGTAAGGAAGCACTTGAGGTTCAGAGATGATAAGTAACCTGCCCAAGGCCGCATAATTTGTAAATGACATGATCAGTGGGAGAACCAGGACCGCTGACTCCAAAGGCTCTCCAGACCCGCCAACCTGTTGATTTCTTTGTGGCGTCATGCGTTGAGGTGGTGAACAGCCAGTGACATAGAGCAGTGGGAATTAGATGTGCGCTCGAGTTCCAGCACCAGCCCTTACAGGAGATGTGACTTCGGACAAATTCCCAAACCTCTTTGTATCTTAGTGTCCTTGTTTTAAAATTACCATAGCAAAAAATATGCAAAGCCATTTACCTCCCAAGGATTATATGAATGAGAAACACCTAGCAAAGCACCGGGTATTATCACAGACTCTTTCCCTTCTCCCTTTGTTGACGAGGATCACTGAAGACATTGTCATGTCCCTTCTTGCTGCTGGCATAAATGCCTAAGTGTGATGTTAAGGAATATCTGATCTGTGGGGATATTAAAGAGGCAGGGACTGGCCCAGAGTGGTAGAGGCGGTACGGTTGAGAAGAGAAGGAAAAGTAATCCCAAAACCAGGCAATGGGAGGGAAGGGGTGCCGTTGCTTTTGTTAGGCAAGCTTTTCCAAGGAAGAGCCCCTGAAGCTTGTGTGTGTCCAAAGCATTTTAAATGCTTGCCACAGGTGCGCTCATATGGGATTCCTTCTGTGGCAAAGAAAGCGTGGGCTTATCAAAATGCTAACTGATATTGTTCATAAGGAATCTGGAGACATCCAGAATAGACCCTTGCAAACAAGCTCAAAAGCCCACTCGTTTTTTGTTTTTTTTTTTTTCCTATAAGCTGGCTACCCATTCCAGAGCACAACACAGGTCATAAACTAAACTTCCACATTTATGAGCTGATTCATCTATTGATTCAATAAATATTTGTTGAGCAGCTACTGTGTGCCAGTTCTCTACGATTCAAAAGCTAGTGTTCTTCTACCATTTAAGTCTTCCTAATAAAGTACATGATATAATAGGGATCCCAGTCATTGACAACCTTCTGTCAAAACCTGAAAATAGTCTGGCCAGAACCCAATATGCTCTTGGCTCCAGAAAGATAATCAGGCTGATTGGCACGGCCGGGCTTGTGTCCCCAGCCTTCGCACTACTCCATGCATGTCCTTCTCAAAGCTGGATGTTTACAAAGAGTGGTCCTCTATAGTCAGAAGTGCCGTTCTCAGACAAGGGTATGTGAGTATCTGCATGCAACTGGTTATAAAACTTTACGAGGATGATACACTTCAAGACACTTACTTATTAGAAATTTGAAAAGAGGCAAAGACTGGTGCATACAACCTACTCAAAGAGGGAAAACCCAGCCCTAACAGTGCCTCACCTTTGTCTAGCTCAGGATCCTTTTCCGTGGCCTGTAACATAAATGCTGTCATTTTGGGCTCACACAGGCCTGTGCGATCTGCAAGGTGATGGAGATTGTACCCATTCCCGAGGAAACTGAGTTTCAAGTTGTAAATGTCACCATTACTTTAGAAACGTCCCAAGTTTCCACATGTACTTAATAATGTCAGAATCAGGATTTGAACGTAAGTTCTTTCTGCTCCTTCCGGTATGCCATCGGCATTGGTCAGGATGAGTTAGGTTATGTTGAGGTAACAAATGGCCTTCAGATCTCGGGGCTCACCATAATCAAGCAAGATTTCTTACCCATGTTCCACGGCAGCTGGGGCTGTAGTCTACTTTATGTTTACAGCAAGATCCAGCTGGCAAACCTGCCTGTGCCTGGAACTTAGCCACGCATGCAGCAGAGTGAAGAGTGAAGAGCAGTGGGTCCCACACTGGTTCTAGAAGCCTCTGATAGAAACTGTCTTTCTCAGTTCATTGGCCAAAGCAGGTCACATGGCCTTATCCACATAAAATATCACAGAGATGAGTTACCCTCCACAGGAAAGGGACCCAAATAGGAGTAAAAACAACTCAGTTTATATTAGGATAGTAATGTGTGAAGTCGTCATGAGCCCGCCTGCCTTGTTCAGAAAGGTGATTCTGGTTAAAAAATATTTCAGATATAATCAGCCCAGCAGTCATCTTAAAAAATGGAAAAATTAAATAATGAAATGAATTTAATATTAAGCAAGCAACAATGCTAAAACATGCTTCTTGAGCATGAAACCTGCATTTGCAAAGAAAGCAACTTTCACTCTGGGAATAAACTTTCCATTTCTGGCAGGAAAACTGAATAACAGCACTGAAGTTATCCTGTGAATGGGCGTCAGGGTGTCATATTTGAATGTGTAATGAGTACACATTGGCAGAAACCCCCTTTGTCACGTGACTTCAAAACAAACACCAGTCAGTAGGGAACTACCAGCTGTGCTGAGTAGGAAAAAAAAAAGTGCACTCACACCCCCTCCCTCCGAGAAGCAAAAATCCCCTCCGAAATCACCTCCGCCAAAGAATGCAGGGGCGCAAGTGGATTCTCTCACTACAAAACCCACCCCTGGAAAGTCCTCCAGGCAAAGCCATTTAAATAAAGTTCAGAGGAAGACAGAAGTAGGACATGAAACAGAGTTCAGGCATTCTCAGAATCTTGCCTTCCCTTAAAGTCAACTGCCAACTTAAAAAAAAAAAAGGGAAAAAAAAGCATTTCATAAGAGTTTAAAGAAACTGATTTCTAATGTTGTCTGATATATAAGGTCCCTTACTATCTAAGATCCTATGATTCTGTAAGTTTCTGTGATGATGGGAAGCAAATCTCTTTTCTTAATTTAAGTACAGAAAAGAAAGGGAAAAGGATATGCTTTATATAATAAAATATATGTAAAGGAACAACACAGAAAGAAAGAAGGAAGGGAGGGAGGGAAGAAAAAAGGAAAGAAGGAAGGAAGGAAGAAAGGAAGGTAGGAGAGAGGGAGGGAGGGAGGGAGGGAGGAAGAAAGGAAGGAAAGAAAAAAAAAGAAAAATGTTCTAGAAACTATATAGTTTCTCAGGTTAGGCAATCTATGTATAAAATTCTGTTCCTTAAAATTGTTCAGCATTGGACTTGATTTGTAGAAATGAGACTTCTCCAATACCCCTTTTAGAGCCAGTGAGGAAAGGAGAAATGAACTGACTTGGGTTGTTACCTTAGCCTTTTCGTAAAGGTCACCAAAGGGAAAGCCCATAAAGAACCAAGGCTTTTTAATCCCTTACCCGTCTGAGACATTGTCCTAGAATAAAGAGGAATCATGATTGCATGTCACATTTAAGATTAAATCATTAAACTGTCTGGCTTTTTTTCCCATGACTCTAACTATAATTCAGGTTGGAATGAGTCTGGATTATTAGGAATTGTTTCTAATTGTGCTTTTCTGACATGCTTAGATGTTAACTCTGAAATTCTATTATCATAATTGTTGCTAATGAATCTCCACAACTGATATTTAAGTTTTAATGTAACTGTAAGTAACATCAGCTCTCAGCTACCAAGATGCCAAAACAGGATATCTGAGTGAAAGAAAGTAAGAAAAAAGGAGAGCTGGGCATATTAACGCTCTCCTATCTGCTCAGACAACCAACTTGCTGCCTGCTGCTTCTCTGGCTACTTCCCATAGAAAAAGTGAATAGGCAGGAGATGTGTGGAATCTTTAGAGTATGCTCAGCATGAAGAAACTTCTGTAATATTAATAGTGATGAGTAGTACAGGAGAAACATCCACAAGAAAAGAGAAGAGAGGGACGCCTGGGTGGCTCAGTTGGTTGGACGACTGCCTTCGGCTCAGGTCATGATCCCGGAGACCAGGGATCGAGTCCTGCATCGGGCTCCCAGTTCCACGGGGAGTCTGCTTCTCCCTCTGACCTTCTCCTCGCTCATGCTCTCTCACTGCCTCTCTCTCAAATAAATAAATAAAATCTTTAAAAAAAAAAAGAAAAAAGAAAAGAGAAGAGAGTGGTTCATTTTGAGAAGAGAGGGTGGGTTATGGTGTCACAGGATCAAAATGGTTTAAAAGAGAGGGTTTGGGATCAATGTGGGCTTGAACATAGCTTTCTTGTCTTCTGCAATTAATTCAGATTTCTCCTTGACTCCTGAATCAAATGGTTGCTGGGGCCTTCAGGTCATAGTAGAAATCAGTGAAACTACACAATTATTATATATACACATACATATGACTCTATGTATATATACATATAAATGTGGGGAGATATATAAATATATATGGATATGCATACATATGTGTGTAATATGTGTATGTGTTTATATATACATACACCATATACACCCATACGTATATGGATATATCCACAAACATATATGTGGATATATACACACACATACATGTATGAATATATGTGCACACACATTCATATGTGTATTTAACTGATTATGGCACAGTTATTCTTTTTTTATTGAATTTTTAATTTTTTTTATATTTTGAATTTAAAATTTTTTAAAAATATACTGAACCCCAATCTTGTACCATCTACAAGTATAAACGCCTTTTGGATTAAAGGTAATTATAAAAAAATAAATACATCCAAGAAAATTCAGCATATTATATGCATGTATATGTACAATCTGCTGGTTGAAGGAGACTTTCTTGACTGATGCATTTCTTGATGAAATATAAAGAAAAGATAGACATAAAAAAAAGGAAAAGAAAAAAGAAAAGATAGACATTATCATGTACAAATTTAAAACTTTTTTTTGGCAAAAGAAAGATTCCATAACAAGTTCAGTAGACAAATGATGGGTCCCAAAATATTTGTACCATAGATGACAATCATTTTTGTTTGTTTGTTTTCTTTTTACAAATCAACAAAAATAGACTGATGAACTCCTGGAAAAATGAATAAAGAATTAGAATAGGAAATTCACAGAGGAACAAACCCAAATGGCCAATGAGCAAACGAAAATATGTTCACAGTAAATACCCATCATATGAGCAAACATTGAAATGATCAGTAACCTCTGTTGGTGGTAGATAGTAGAGAAGTGGGTGCTCACGGAGTGGTGAGAAAAATTCAACTGTTCCAACCACTGTGACAAGCCATTTAGCAGCACACACACACACACACACACACACACATACAAGTTAAACATATATGCGCCATTCAATGCTGCCATTGCCTTGACACCTCTCAGATCACCAGTGCTCAAGGGCACGTGTCAAAGGACATTTGATGCCAGAGTGTTTGTAGTAGCAAGAAAAGGAAAGGGGGCGAGGATCAAAGTAAGTGAGGATCAGTGAGAACGTTTGCATAGACGACAGCTCACTCACACCACCAATTATCATGCAGCCGTTCCAAAAAACGAGTTACAGCTGAAAGGCCACTTTTGAAAGATTCCTATATAGTTACCCTCTAACTGAAAAAAGAATAGTGAGACACAGAAAATGTGCATGATGCAATGCTTCTAAGACGGACCATCACCACACCTCTCCCACAGATAAGCGTCAGTGTGAAATGTGCAGATACGATTGCGGAGCGAGAGGGGAAATGTACAAGTGCATGCCACAAGAGAGCTACATGGTGCACAGGGGATGCGAAGGGGAATGGAAAGGGAAGTTGAAGGTAAACATGAAGAAAAAACAAGATTTTAAATAACAGATAAATACCTGTGTGGGATAACATGTATGTATTTATGCAAAATTACATATCTATACGCTATATAGATGAAAAATTATAAAAAAAGAATGAAAAGCTATTTCAACAGCAAGCCCAAAGCATAATAATATTAATAATAATAAAAAATAGGGGCACCTGGGTGGCTCAGTCAGTTGAGCATCTGCCTTCAGCTCAGGTCATGATCTCCGGGTCCTGGAACTGAGCCCCACATTGGACTCCTGGCTCGACGGAGGGTCTATTTCTCCTTCTGCCTCTCCCCTTGCTTGTGATTTCTCTCTTTATCTCTTAAGTGAATACATAAAATCTTTTTTAAAAATCTTAGGAAAAATAATAATTAAGAATATTTATTGAACCCTCACTATTGACAGGCACTGTCCTAAGCATGTTTGACTTATGAATCCTCACCACAACCTTACAAAGGAGATCTTAATATCTTTGTTTTCATCAAGAGAAGAGCCCAACTCACTGCTTTGTAACTGTAGAACAGCACATTTGAAAAATTCAAATGAAATCAATCATCTCATTTGCTTCTTTAATGATCTTGGTCTGTTTACTTTAGTGTCTGCATCTAAAAGATGGAATTTAACGGGTACCATAAATAAATCAATATTGCCCAACAAGCTAATGTTGGCACAAGTCATCTAAATCAAGGGCAACTGTCTTCATAATTAGCCACTTCCATCGCTTATTTGTTCCACAAGGAACTCCTGAACAATTTCTGCACAGTTCTATGCCCTGGGGATTCGTTGGTGGCCACGGCAGCCTCTAAGCCTTTGACAGCTTGGGGTGGTGTCCTAGTGCCTTTTGACCTCTGGTTCTGAAACTGGGTGAGAAAAATTATTTGGCCTTACTCTGACAACATCATGGGGCAAGATTCTGATCCTTTCCGGGAAAGGGGCAGTTTCTAGTGACACAGAAACTCCACCTGATCTCAACTGATTCATGGAACCAGACAGCCAAAATGGACAGGCCACAGAAGAAGCCTTCATTGCCCTGCCCACCACTGGCACTCAACAAATCATTTCTTCACTGGTGTTTCAGAGAGAAGGTAGGGGTTGCTAACTGCTTCTTCTATTTTCGTAACTAATTTATCTCTGGTCTGATGAAACACCAAGCACCAGAACACCAACAGTAATATGCTTTATGTTCAAATACCACTACTCCCCACTCCATGCGTTTCTGTTCCCGTCCAAAACCCACTGTGCACAACCCTGCAGGGAGGTCAAGGTGTTAAAATAGAGAATGTGATTCAGATATGGCTGAAGAAAGTCGCTAACGAATTGACTGAGGAAGTAAACACCACTGAGAAAATCCTGAGCATTGGTTCCGGTCCTCTGAATTTGGATCCTAAATGAGACCCTGAATCTGTAAATACACAGATGAAGAAAGAGCTCTGGTGTCTCACAGCTCCATCTGTCTGAGAGCCAAGACTTTCAATCCCGCATGTGTGTATTGCAGGCCCCTGGCTTTCCCTTCTTGTCCTGACTTTGGCTGCCTCTCACATGGTTCTTGGCAAGGTACACTCTGGAGAGGCCTGGAAAACTTTCCATCTAGTCACTCCCTTTGGTTAACTATTAGCGGCTCTGGTAAAAGTTGTTGGTAGGGCATTGGAAACAACTATCCAAAAAGAGGTTTTCAGTTTAACTAAAGAAGAGAAGAGTTCATTCACTTGGGGATTTCAGGAATCCTGTCCTCCAAATGCTGAGATAACATGAACAAAGGTGAAGCCACAAACTGAGAAAAGATAATCTGCTCCCTTCTCCAGGACTAATCAGCTCAGCAACACTGGTCAAAGGAGGGAAGGGAACTCCTATCACATAACAAACGCAAACAAAACTCTCTCATTTAGTTCCCATAACAACCTCAAACATATATATGAGTATCTCTACTTGACAAAGTTAGAGACTTGGACTCAAAGTCCTTAAACTTTGCATGAAATCATACAGCCTCATGCCATTGAATTTACACAAGTTTTAGGTACCTTACCCAAGAAAGCAAGAAGTTTGAACTCTTTGCTCTCAAAAAGGTCTTTCTAACACTCTAAGTCCATGAATCAGTTGACCTGGCAGGCAATAAATAATTCCTCTCTTATAATTTTAACATAGTTTTTCCCTTCCCACCCTTGATTTCCCAGCAAACTCTGAGGGCCAATGAAATTATATTCTGCACATCGAGGTGCTAGAGAGCAATTCACGCATTAGTTGTCAATATAGTGTAGCCCTTTTCCTCCTGAAGCCCTTGCTTCACCCATGTTTACATTGCTCCGTTCCATCAGTTTAGAGCACATTAAAAAGCAGAACTGGGTTAGTTGTTTTACGTTGGTGGTGAACTTTGTGCCTCAACTGTATTGCAACCCCCAAAGTTTACTCAACTCCACCTGGCAGTTCGGCTCTTTGAGATAAAGTAGGTTTCTCTCTGTGGGAAACCAGAGCAGTTTATCTTTTCACTCTGCTGCTGGCATACAGCTGGCTGGGCATCTAATAGACAGCCATCCAGTGGAAAGTAATCAAAACAAAACAAAACAACAAAAAAAGAGGAACATGAAGGGAGTACTGCATGTAAGAGGAATTAAAACCTACACCTTGTTTGGGGAGGCCTGTTAAAGACCAAGAAATGTGTGTGTGTGTGTGTGTGTGTGTGTGTGCATGTGCATGCATGTGTATACTCCAGGATAGTATGGATATGTGCATGGGAGGGGGATGGGAAACATGAATGAAAGGATTTGGATAAATAGCTAGTAAGGAGAAATTCCTCTTGTCTACATTCCAAAGCACTATCAGATTTGGATCCATTTCTCATGAGAGAAATGGAAAGTTACATTTTGTTAATTTTTAACAAAACCATATGTAGTCATTCTCTTAGAGAAAATTACAGTGACAGCAACAAAGTCATAAAAAATGTATATAAGAAAGCAATACAATGTCAGACATGCAGGAAAGAGCGGACTGTGTTCTGGGGCTTTGATGGTAATGCTAAGCAATAAATACATTCCTACTGCAATCTATACAAGTAAACTGCCTGAAAATTCTTCTGTATTCAAATTTGTTACAGAAGAAGAAAATGAGCTTTTCCAGCTCCAACCACTCCTAGTATTATGAGCTGAATTGTTTCCCTCCAAAAGATCCAAATCCCCAGGACCTGTGAATGTGACCTTATTTGGAAATAAGCTCTTTACAGATGATCAGATTAAATGAGGCCATTACAGTGGGCCTTAATCCAATAGGCCTGTGTCCTTATAAAAGGAGAAGGGGGAACTTGGACACAGAGGCAGAAATGCATACAGGGGGAAAATTCAGGTGAACATGAAGACAGAAATCAAGATGATTCTTCTATAAGTCATGGAATGCCAATGATTTCCAGCAGATCCTCAGAAACTAGGATACAAGAATGGAAAAATTCTTCCTTCATAGTCTTTAGAAACATCAAATCTTACAGACACCTTCATCTTGGACTTCTAGCTTCCAGATCTGTGACACGATACATCTTTGTTCTGCAAACAGTACCACTTTCTGGTATTTTGTTATGACAACCCTAGCAAATGACTATGCTTGGGTTTTCTCAAGGTCACCTCCTATCACCACACATCTCTCCTCATGTCCCTTTATCTGCACAGCATCTCCAAAAGAGAGAGAGGAAGTATTTGAGGAGAACTGGGTTTCCCCTCCATTTTCCTCTCATCCTTGAATCCTTGAATCTCATCTTATCCTTCACCTTTGAAGCCTAATTTCCAAAGAAGTGTTCATAAGAAGCTTCCAGCATAACCATAAGTGGCTAATTCTACCCAAGGGCCAAATGGTAAGAAAAACCATTAACCTGGGAAATTTTCTTCCCAAAAGGTTTGAGGTGAGTGAGGGCTGTTGTTCTTGGAAATCCTACTACAGCAGTTGAAGAGGAGGAGAGAAGAGAAAGAATTTGCCTCTAAAAGTTCCTTCAGTTGACATCTGATACCAAGCAATGAAATTAGATTCAGACTGTCTGTTTGGGACCCACATCAAGATTGTTGCACTGTTTCTAAGCAGCTGATTTGGCCCATACATTTAGACAGGTTTAGTTTCCTTGCTTTGCTGCTGCTATTTCCTCCTAGAGGAGAGTGGTTGGATCCTGATACTTGGAATTAGGTTGGAGTTAGTGAAGGGATGAGCCAAAGGACTGGCATTTGGAAAATAAATTTTAGTATTAATTTAGAAAGGTCAGTGGGGGGATGCCTGGGTGGCTCAGTTGGTTAAGCGGCTGCCTTCGGCTCAGGTCGTGGTCCCAGCGTCCTGGGATCGAGTCCCACAAAGGGCTCCTTGCTCGGCAGGGAGCCTGCTTCTCCCTCTGCCTCTGACTGCCGCTCTGTCTGCCTGTGCTCGCTCGCTCTCTCTCCCTCTCTCTGACAAATAAATAAATTAAAAAAAAAAAAAAAGATTTAGAAAGGTCAGTGGGTTCAAGCAGCCAAGAGGTGAACAGATGGCAGTGCATGCTGGGAGTTCCTGGCAAGGAGTCAGTCACTAGAAGAGGTGGTTGAATGAAATGCTTTTGTATCTAGGTTGCAGGAGGAACAGGAAGCTGTGACTAGATTTGGCAGCTTCTAATACAAAATTTATTAAAGAGGAATGAATTTGATTATAAACAAATGACAATTTACTTTTCATATCTCTATTCAATTTCCTCAGAGAATTTTCCAGGAAGAGATGACCCTCTTAAATCAGTATTCTAAGGGTGTGGGAGGTTCAGATATGACAATTGGGCTTCAACTTATCCATATCAATGAGCTTAAAAAAATGGCAGGAGTCTAAGAAAAACATCCAAACACAGACAAGATTTATTCCCTCCTAACTATGGCAAAATCACAGGGGAAAAAGAATGTCATATAGAATGATTTAATAAAAGATTAGGATCTTGGTCTTCCCGTAAGAAAAGCAGAGTCTCTCAACTGCTCTAGAAAGAAGAAGCTGTTGCTCTTTGTGATGAAGTTTTCCTCTGCCAGACAACCCATGCAATTAAAAGGCAAGTTTTGTCACTTGGCTGGTCACTGTAAGAAGACCTCTGACAAACACACTTTAGAGGCACCACTGCTTCTGAACCAAGCCAGTTTCAAACATTTGCCCTTGAACAGTAATGGGCCCCACTTCCTTACTCACTGTGATAGTAAATTTTATGTGTCAACTTGGCTGTGCCATGATGCCCAAGTACGCGGTCAAACATTACTCCAGATATTTCTGTGAAGGTATCTTTGGATGAGATAAACATTTAAATTGGTGGATCTTAAGAGAAACAGAGTGCCCTTCATAAATGTTGGTGAGCCTCTTCCAATCAGTTGAAGGCCTGAATAGAACAAAAGATAGACCTCCCCTGAACAAGAGGTAATCCTGCCAACAGATGGCCTTTGGACTTTATCTGCAACATCAGCTCTTCCAGGCTCTCCAGCCTGCCAGCCCACTCTGCAGATTTTAGACCTGCTAACCCTCACAATTGTATAAACCAATTTTTTAAAATAAATCTCTTGCTATACAAACATACATCCCATTGGTTCTGTTTTTTTCTGGAGAACACTGAAAACACACTCATGTAGCGATTTGTCCCCAGAAGCTGTCTAATAACCTTCAAGCAGCTACCAAAGATATGCCAAACTCAATTTGAATAATGCTTATGGGTCAGCTTCAGTGGTCCGTGTTGCAATAGCACATGTGCATTTCAGATAGACAAGATGCTTTAATGAGGCTTTAAAACATCAGTTCGATTTTCAAGTGAAAGACAGATGTGTCTACCAATTTTGTCAGGCCTGATCATGCTGTTGGAGAAGACACTAACTATGTCTATCCACTCCATATTTGTCATCCATCTCCATATCCCCAGCAGGATGCCTGGAATGGAGCAGCCAATCCTTGAAGGGTGGCACTGAATTTGTGGGACAGGGTGTTCTGATGCAAGCAATCTCCACCCTACTGTTCGGATATTTGCCAATCACATTCCCCAAAACCAGGCTACCACAGTAGAAAAAGTAATATTTAACATTTACTGCATGATCACTGTATGCCAGACCTCAAAATAACTTGAGGAAGGGACCTGTATTGTCTCCATTTTACAGACCAGGAAATGGAGACACAGAACAGGAAGTAATTTGCCCAAGGTCTCATACACACATACAATCACAGGTCCAGGAAGATGCAGAGCTGGGATTTGAGCCACAATAATGGAGCAAGAAGATTAGCAGTCTCTGGAAACTCCTAATTAGCTTTGTACCCTGACAACCCTGGAGCCTGGTGGGAAGGATTAAACTCATGCTAGTTAGAAGAACTACAAGGGCCTTGATTCAGCATATAATGCAGGATCAGATAATTCTTTGGTATGGGGGACTGACCTGTGCACTGTGTCATGTTTAGTGGCATCTCTGGTTTCTCTGCTCATAGATGTACCATCTCCCAAGTTGTAACAATTGAGGTTACTCCAAACATTGCCAGATGTTCCCTTTGGGGTAAGAAAGGACCACCTCAGTTGATAATCGGTAGCTTACTGTACTGAAATTCACTGGGTACCATTTTTACCTAAACCCAGTGTAATTACAGTATTCTTTCTCAGAGTTACTTTTGGGGGGTTCTCATACACTTTATTCATCATTTCCCAGGGCAGTGTGCATGAAGCTGCCCCTAAAGATGAGACTTTTCTCAAGGTGGATAGAGGCTGAGGCAGGGAGGTAAAGTAGCAAAATGGCAAAAAGGACACGAGGTACATTACCATTCTGTTTAATGGCCTGTTTTGTCCTTAGGGTCCTGATGTGCTGCCCGGGGGCCTTGTGTTTCCCTGGATTTGAAATACCCACTGACTGGAGGGCCCTGCCCCTGATGATGTCAGAGCTTCTGCCAGGATCCCCAGAAACCCTTTGATGCTGAAGAAAAAAGGCTGGAGGCCATGCTTGTCTACCACTCTGTTTCTGCAAGTTCTGTTCTTTCTGCCTGGAATGCCCCATGCCCACCTCAGCCTTGTCACTCTCAGTCATAACTACCCGGTCTATTTCATTGGTAAAACATTATCATTGGAAATCATCATATTTGTTTATTGGTTTACCTGCGGAATGTCTGTCTGCATCACTCTCCACCCACCACTAGAATGTAAGTTCCAAGGAATGCAAACCAATAACTCCACCTCCCAATCCCTAGGAAAAAAACCAAAAAACAAAAAAACATGACCAATATATAATGGGTATTCCATACACATGTACTGAATTAATTAAGTAACCCTAGAAGCTATCTTGTACTTTTTACATGTCTTTTTCTGAACTATAAACAGTTCAAGAAATTATCTCTATGGGGCGGTGGGACACATGAGTCAAAGGAAGAGTATTAAGAGTTGAGTCGCTGGCTGTCATGTTATTGTATGCCTGGAGAGAGTGGTTTATGCATCCCAGTGATCTCAGAACAGACTTGCAGACAAACTGTCACCAGTCTGCCAAGACCTTCTGGTTCCAGTGTGGAACACGAATCCTTATATGACTCAGCCACTATTTGCTCCTACTATGCATGTACCCCACCCTTGTTATTCCTTCCTGCGTGAAGAGTCATAGGACCTGGCCCAACTGACTCTCTGCTCAGTATTTCACTGCTTTGCCCTTTCTTCTTTCTCATTCATGAACTCTGTTGGGGAATAGAAGAGTTTGTGTGGGATGAGGAGAAACACATATGTAATAGAAAAACAAAACTGTGAAAAGCAAAAAATGTCTTTAATGAAACTATGAAATGACTATAGGTTGATTCATCAGTGGAAACACATGGAAATGATTATTCCCAAATTCAAGAGTTATGAAACCTGAAAATGTTCAATGTTTTGTTCAGAATTATGTATTTGGCCTTTGGACATTTATGTGAGTTGTCTGTTCAAATACCAAGGAAAACATCTAATTGGTTCATTAAAAGACTCATAAATGGATCTTCTGCTTTCTTCTGAATTTATAATGGAGAAACAAGAAACATACCACCTAAAAGGAGCTTTGATTTGATGCCTCCATAGCCAGGAAATTCCTAAATCAAGTTTGATTTGTATCCAAGAGCTGGAATGAGGTTAACAGGGAAGTCATAGCAGGAAACAGGTTGCTATTCTGACCTTGGCCTTCTCAGCCTGTTCTAGGTATGGGTGCCACTGTACAGAAGCTCAGATCACACCAACCAGGGACCAGATGTGAGCTCATAGTTTTCTTTCCAGTTTTGATTTCTAGTATGCTATTCTCTGCTGCCATATTGACCATAATGATACCATATGGATGGAGCTGACTTGGTTAACCAGTGATTCCATGAACTATCTCCAGAGGTCACACGGTAACCACGACTAAAATATTTTCATATTCGTAGTATATCACCAATGTAACAAAATTTCAGATCTCTTTGAATCCTCCATGTAGGAAAGGTAAAGGAGTATTCAAGTGTTCTGTAGGTTCCTGGTCAGGCAACTAATATACTCATTGTGTTCAGCTCCCCCCTCCCACCCGCCCTCACCCAGCTCTTTCTTTCCCTCATCAAGCAAATTACCCTTGTCTCTAAGGTCTCTGTATTCCCTTTGTAATTATAAGCTCTTTACACATAAGCTTTGGGTTCTCTGCTTCAATTCCTCTACCCAGATATAAAAGGACAAGTGAAGCACCAACTGTCAGTATATATTTGTAAAGATTATCTGGAAAAAATAATAGAAGCTATAAACTTAGACAAAACAGGATATATTTGGTACCTCCGCTATGCCAAATAGTTTTGATAGTGCCCTCTTAGGTTTAAAGATTTTTTAGTCAGTCAAAGCCAAAGTTCTCACTCATATTAGGTAAAAATAAGAAAGGGCAGTGTTAAGTTTTCACATAACAAGCATCACAACTCAGGAATATATCCCAGGGATAAGCTTCAGAGGCCTGGCTAGGCAAAAAGACCTAGATACAAGTCTCTGCAAAGGAAGAAAATGGAAAGAAAAATGCACAGGGAATGGATAGACACGAAAACTAAGATCCTCCACTCCACACAAAATTGGAGAAAATTCTATCTGTCATTTGTAGACTTTAGGAAGATAAAATGCCTGCCCACTGCATGGCTGGTGGCTCCCAGAGTATCCAGCCAAGAGCATGAAAATTAGGGTCCTCAGGAAGTTTCCAGTGAGAGCACCTGAGTGCAAATATCTCTGACTCACATGGGACAGAGACCATGAAATCAGGAACATGTGGAGATCTTCGCATGCACTGAGTAAGTATTTATTGAAAGCTCACTACGTTCTAAGTACCGTTCTAGGTTCTTGAAGTACGGCAATGAACACAACAGGAGAACAGCAACAACCATGCCTCCAAGGAGCATGTTTTCTAATGGAAGGAAATATATGATAAGAGGCAATAAGTAATGTAGGAGGTTAGACAGATGTGGTGGAGAAAAATAGATGTCATGGGAAGAAATCAGGAAGGTTGGGGGTGTGGTGCAACTTTAAATAGGGTGGTTTGGGAAGACCTCAGTGAGGGGGTGACATCTGAGTCAGGATCTGAATGAAGTTAAGGAGTGAACCAAGTGGATATCTGGGGGAAGAGGCCCCTGCAAGCAACTGGCTTGTCTCTGCATCAGCCCCAGAGTTAAGGTGCGGCTATGATTTTGTTGATGGATTGCACCTGCCTCCGTGCTCATCTGGCTCTCTTCTGTTCATCCCCCAGGTCTCGACTTAGTGCTGATTGCCTAGAGACAGCATTCTTTTTTTTTCGTGTCTAGGTTAGAAACCTTTCCTGCGTCCTCCCAGCATTCTACATCCCGTGTCAAAACAGTTACCACACTTTGTGATATCAGCTGCTCAACTGGCTTCTTTCCATGTTATTCTGAAAGGAAGGAAAAAGCCCTCTCACTCAACACAGAATCCCCCATAGCCAGCGCAGCGCCGACGAGGCAGCGTTGTGCGGGGAATCTGACCACTTGGGTCCCTATCCTGGCTCTCTCACTTACTTAATATGTACTGTTGGGCAAGTTACTTAACCTAAGCCTCAGGTTTCTTGTGAAATGGGAGATTAGAGCTAGCAAGCGCCCAGCACAGAGTAGATGATTGATAAATGAATCTAACCATCGCCACATCCTCCGGGAATGTTTTAATCCACAGAGAGCCCTTCCTTCTGTAATTGCATATCAAAGGCAATGTAGCCCAGTGAAATAAGCATGAATCTTAGACTCAGATAGATCAGAGTCTGTTGGAAGACAGAGTGCAATATTCTCTAATTATATAAAGGGAGATAAAATTCTGTCTTTCAAAAGTTAGTGAGGATAAGGAAGGTAACGTTTACAAGGGGCTTCCCATCTAGTGGATACTCCACAGAAACTGTCTGCTCTCCCCACTGCCCATGCTTACCCTGTTAGTAGCCTGCATTTGCACATTGTGGTGTGATGCTTCCTAAACATCTCTGAGGAGTCATCTAACCTTTCCGTAGGCCCACACTCTGGCTTCTCCAGGAGACTGCAAACTCTATTTCTCAGAGATTCTCATCATGCCTTGCACAGGACATTCCTAGAAAAGGCTTTCAAATATGAATTGAATGAATAATAAATAGGGGGAGGAGAGAGGGAAAGAGAGAGGGGTTTTGTTAAGTAAAGGGTTATATCAGGAATAGAAACCAAGGAATGGTTCATGGAAATCAATGTAAATGACTCATGCAAATGAGCTGACTGAAATACATTTAGGGCTCCCTTAGGGGGGGAAATTCCATTTCCATCCCTAGGATAGATACTTATCTGTTCAGAATCACTTAGATACCGCCCTGCCTGAAGAAAGAGATGACCTCTCAAGATCCTTTTTTTAACCTATTATATTTTCTCGCTCTCTTTTTTTCTAATAAATTTATCAATAAACTTAGAGGACAACAGTATTGCCTGAATGAGATGCATATTTTCCCACATGGTACAAATGAAATATTCTAAGAGATAACATGGTTACAGTCCAAGTCATTACTAAGAAAAACTAGCTATGTTTTTATCAGATGAAAGAATCTCACTGCAGATAAGCCAATCGACTATTTTAATCCTAAACAGGGTGATTTTGAACCATGCAAAAAATTAATGCACAACTTCTGGGACGGTAGAATGCATAACTAAAAGACACGATGCATCATTTATAAGCTACTATTGGTAACCTGAGTGCTGAGAGATGAGAAATTTAAACAATGTAAGAGAAAGTGATTCAACACATTGAGGAACGATATCTGTTTCGTGAAATGAGACCAACACATTTGAAGCAATGAATCAAGAATTTACGAATCCACCCAACAAAAGCACAGATGAAAAGAATCTATGGTACCCCATCGACATCTGGAATATTTAAATACAGCAGTGTTTCTCCCTCTGGGACCCAAGGACCCTTAGAGAATCCATGGGCACCTTTTCAGGGGTCATGAATTATATAACATTTTTGAATTTTTGCACAGTCATGTTAATAATGTATTGTTTAATTTCTTTTACAGTTTTAACAATAGAACTGTATTCATTTTTCATTGCTGCTGTAACACATTACCACAAATTTAGGACATTAAAACAACACACTTTTATAATCTTAAGAGTTCTGGAGGTCAGAGGTCGACATGGTTTCATTGGGCTAAACTCAAGGTGTCAGCCAGGCTGGACTCCTTTCTGGAGGCTCTAGGCATGATTCCATTTTCCTGCCTTTTTAGCTTCAAGGTGTCACCCATATTCTCTGTCTTTCTTCAGAGCCAGTGACATGGCATCTCTCTGACCCTGTTTCTGTTATCACATCTCTTCTCTGACAATAGCCTGGAAAGCTTCTCCAAGTATAGGAATTCAGGGAATTAGATTGGGCCAAGCTGGATCATCTCCCTGTTTTTAGGTCCTTAAACTTAATGATCTCTGCAAGATCCCTTTGGTCGTGTAAGGTAACATATTTACAGGTTCAGGAGATTAGGAATTACAGGTTCAGGAGATCAGGGAAACCTTAGGGAGCCAGTATTCTGCCTAACACAAGAACTCTTTTTCATTTATAATTGGCAACTGAAAAGCAGTTTCTGGGAATAAGATTTTTAGCTTCATAAATAGGCATTTTTCAAATTGAAGTAGGCAAACACACAATCCTGAATATCTTCAATATTTTTAAGATTTTTCATTGAGAAACATAGGCATTTAGATTCTTTCCATCAGTTCTAGACCGGTTGTCTAATCAGAGATAGGATTCCTATGGGAACCAGTTAACTTTGCTTAGCTCTACCATCAAACACTCCATCTGATGGGGATGCCATCTTACCAATATATACTTTGAATTCCAGAGGTTGCATGTTAACAGTGTAGATAGTATTACACCAGACCTATTGCCATTCCTGGAAACACTCAATAATCATTTTCTGCTATTGGATATCAGTTTCATCCTTACCAGGTGGAAAGAAGAGTCCATTAGACACCTGTTCCAGAATAACATAGGAGAAAGACTCTTAGTAAAGGATGATGGGACTGGAGGAACTCACACACCCTGTTGTTGTCCCTACACCACTTTATGACACAAAAGAAACAGCACATCTTTGATCAAAGTTAGAAACAGAGCAGTTAGCTAAGTTGCAAATGAAAAATGTTGTAAGGAAAAGAAGGAGTGGGACGACATTAGAGATACATGGAAAAAGGAGATCATAGAGAATGGTGATTCTCAACCAGGGGCCCACTGAAGAACTTCCGGGGGAGCTCTGAACCCCCAATATTCTGAGTATTTGTGAGTTTTTCTTAGGAGAAATATCATATAATTCACAGTATTCTCAGAGGTTCATGACTCCAAAATGATTGAAAACCACTGTTCTCGCATGGAAGAAAAAGTAACGAGGGGATTCTGAGAGACAGAACAACCAACCAATGAAATGGAAAATTGGAATGAATGGCTGGGACAAGGGGAGGACAGGGGTAGATTCATATGAGTAAATGTTCATTAAATGGTGTTTTAAAAATGAATATGAGAGGAAATGGAAAGCTTACAGACCTTTTTACATTATCAGCTGTGTTTTTCTTTTCCTCCTACTGCACAGCATAAGCCAACTAGCTGTCCAGTCCTCCTCAAGACCTGGCCTTTGGCCTTTGGCCTCCGTCCTTGACCTCTTGTGAAGGTACTGCATTTACAAAGCCCCAGGAGCTCAGATGTTCTGAAGACACACTGACACACACGCACACATGTGCATGCAGGCCCACATGCACACATGCAAACACATGGCCTTTTGTAAAAGAAGCTATTATGACCCAAAAAAGAAATATGAGGCTTACAATCCCACAATGTCTCTTTCCTGTCCAATTAACCTAAAATAGACGAAAAGAGATAACACCACTCTCAGGTGTACTATTCTTATAACACATTTTAAATGCTGTGGTTTACAATGACCACCTCTTAAAAGAAGAAAATGCATTTACCAGCAAAATGCAGTGGGACCCTACCCCAGAAATAGGAGGAGGATAGGACGATTCTTATGGAAATATTTACTCACATTTACCTGTGTTTACTGTGTTGAATGCCAAATTCTACAACTGAGTCAACACACTCTGATCTCTCATTGTGTCTTTTTAATCACTTTCTCTCACATTGAATAGCTTGAATTTCCACATCTCTGCCATTCCATTATAAATACAGCTCATTCACATTTGGCTAAAACACTCCATGTTACTTCTTGGATTCCAATTACCCAACAGAAGGTGCATTGAATTTGCCTAGGAAACAAGGACAATGTCTGTTTGTAAAAGTTTATGGCATTCCCTCTCCCCACCCCACCCCCAGAGTATGTTAGACATCTAAGAAAGTCAAACCCTAAGGGAAAATATAAACAAGCGCTTGGAATATACACACAATTACATATCCTATTTGTAAAAACTACTGCCACCATCTTGCCAGGCAGTGAAGAGGAAACACTTATCCCTGTGTAACTCACAACAGACTTTTATTTTTTTTCTTTCTCTCCACCAAGGGCTAAATCACTTAAATGATAAATGCATCATTTGACTGAAATATACCAGAATTGCAAATGTTAAGATTCCAAGTGTAACATAGTAACATTGTATCCTGCTCTTATTGATAAGGCAGTAATATTAGATGGATCGATAAAGCTCACAGAAAATAACATCAAATTTCTAAGAATACCAGAGCAAGAGAATATATTTAAATAATCATTTCTAGTGGTTGGAAAATGCATTAAATTCCCTAGAAAGCAAGAGACCTTATCATATATGTATGTGCATACACATAAACACATATAACTCACTTGGAAACTCTCACCCATAAGTAGCTCATGAGTTCAGTAAAATTGATTACATGGTGTAGCTGAGGAAAAAACTCAGGATTTGGGATCAAACAGGCCTGAGTTTAGAATTCTGTATTTGCTACTCACAAGCTATTTGATTTGGGACAAAAGAGGTTGCTTCTCTGAGCCTTGGTTGCTTGGGAAAATAATGGCTTCCTTATAAGATCATTAACAAGACCGGCTTGCATAGAGTAAGTACCGGAGAAATGAAAGCTTTTATAGCATCAGCTACTAGCATCAGTCACGTAATTCCTTAATTCATTCATCAGGCACTGAGTTCCTACTCTCTCCACTGCATTGTGCCTTAATGGAACCCTAGACATATCCTGATCTTAGTGCAAAAGGTGCATATTACAGTTCACATATTCTTTTTTTTTTAATTGCTCAATTTAATTTACATTTTGAACCCTCATTCTGCCTATTTGTAGGCAGTAGGCAGTAGGCAGTAGGCAGTACCTAAGTTCAACCAAATCAGGGTCCTTCCTTCATCTTTTTTCTGAGATTATGTCATGAATTAGAAGGTAAAATGGTGAAAGGTATAAGCTCACAGTCTAGTGAAGGAGAAAAATGTGATCTATTTTTAAATAATGTGGTAAACACTATTACAGTGGGATAATGATATTTTGTAATATTAATACCTCTTCTTTAGAACCCCTGGGTTTTGCCCCATTTTAGCATTACAGGATTCATTGCCAAAAGGCTCTTACAGCAAAAAGCATGGTAAACATTTTGAGCTGCAAAAGCCTAGGCCCAAGGGAAGTCAGGGCACAGAGACAACAGGATGGGGTTAGAGCTAGATTTCCCGCACGCCTCCTCCCACCCTCCACCCATCTCACCAACTACCGAATCACATTTCCTCAGAGGGTGGGGAGAAAGAAGGGTCTGAACAAACAGGAGAATTTCCATGCAGCTGAGTCTGCAAGAAGGGACGGCATGCATCCCTTTTCACTAAAGAGCAGATGACAGGAACCCCCCCACCCTACTCCCCTCACCCCCCATCCCCACCCCGGTGAGAATGAGAGCTCCAGTGATGGAAGAATTGGTGCTCCAGTCCCTCACAGAGCCCTGGAAGTACATTCAGACACCAGAGAAGTATCAGCATGCTAGAGGACCGGACTCAGACTACCTCATTGAGTTAAGAAAATGTTCTCATATTTCTGAGAGTGATCTAGAGAGAGGCAGGTCTTGGCGCCCTAAGTTTTCCCATGCCCAACACGGCTAGGGAATGTGTATTTCTGTGTGCCCAGGAAGCACACCAGAGCAGAGCATTTTGCTGAATCTGCCTTCAAAGATGAGAATGAGCCCTGTTAGCTAGCCGCCTGTCTGTACTGTCTGCACTGACAACCACAGGAACGGTGAAGACAGTGGGCTTCAGGCCAGCAAGAATAGGTCATGACCAAGAAGATATTCCCTAACCCAAATAATCTGGGTTTATATGAGCCCAAGTCACATGGGTTTAAATATAAGCCCAGAGAAGAGATGGGAGAAGTATCCTTTTTACCCAAGTGTTGGTATCCAACAAGAGGCAGAGTGAGGGTTCACAATGTAAATTAAATTGGTCAATAGAAAAGACTTACGTGAGCTGAAATATATATTTATTGTACTAAGATCAAGGTATGTCTAGGGTCCCATGATTCCAAAAAGAAGAGGCTGGAGGAATCAGAATAGGGTGGCTTGACTTTAGGATTGAGATGAAAGAGAGTCCCATCTGGGTTCAAGGGTGCTCTAGACAGAGGAAATATCTCTGCAATGGTACAAAGACAGGAATGATGAATTTGGGGGATAGCAAACCATTTGGAATGGCCCGTCTTAGAGGACAGTTTGGGGAATGACAGGAGGCCCATCTGGAAAGGAAAACCTGGGTCAGACCATGAAGATGATTATCCAGAATGCTTGAGTACTTGAGAAGGAATATCCTGACAATTGTGTGTAGTGGGATTTGGGAGAGAGGAGTGAGAGGCCAAACATTAGAGGCCACAAGTCCAAACTAGCCCAACCAGAACTTGAAATGAGAACTGACAAAGGAGAAAGCAAATAAGAATGAACCTTAAAATGGCACCCAAAACTGTGAGGAGGAATAAATGTGAAAGAAGAGGCAGACATAGGTTTAAATGATGTTTGGCTCCCTATTGGGAATCCTAGTCATATATCTAATTCTAGTTTTGTCTTTCAAAGATGAGTCAAATTCCAGGATCATAAATCTTATTAGAAATTTTATAAATGACATCAAATTCGAGAAATGGAAGAACCTGGCCACCAGGACTGTCCTCTCCCAGCTTTGGGGTCTTGGGAGAAGGAAGTCTCCAGATCCTTCTCTGAAGTGACTGGAAACTGGGGCCCACCCCTTGCATGGCAGCTGTGTGATGTTGCAAGGTTGCAGCAAGATTCGCCGCATCTGGGTTCATGGGCAGGGGAGCACGTGGGTCTCCCCACTGTGATGAGGGCTGTGGTCTAAGCCATTGGAGATCAGTCTTAGACCATGATCCCTCACCTCTCATCCCAATAGCCTCTCTCCACTTTGTCCATGTTGATGGATACTCTGATTTTTGGAAGAGCATTGGACCATGCAGGGTAGAGACTCCATTTTCCAGGCTTCTTTGTAGGTGGGTGTAGCCATAAGATTAAATATGGGACCATGAGATGTGAGCAAAAGTGCCACATGGCATTTTCTAGGGGCTTCTTTTAAGAGAAGCATGTGTGAGTCCTCTTTGTTGTTTCTCTAACTTATTCTCTGGCTTCCTTCCGAAATACAAAGTCCACTCTTTTGGACCATAAGGTCGAGGCTCTGAAGGGCAAAGTAACAAGATGTAAAGAGAACGTGGGTCTCTGACACAAAGGGACATTATGCCTGCTTTGGGCCAAACATCAATTCAGACTTTTACATAAATTAGAAACAAACATCTATCTTGTTTTAGATTTTCCTATCACCCAAAACCAAATAATTCATATGGACAAAGTTCTATGTAGGGCAGAGTACACTGGCCAATTTCTGAATTGAGCACAAAGATTCAAGCTAGCTGCTCCTGGATAGGAGATTTCTTCCTGCCATGGAGCTGAATGCATCCAGCTCTTATAACCTTGATGACTGATTAATAGAGAAACTCCCAGACTCATCTAACAACTTACTTATAATTTGACTTTCTGTACAGCATATCTACAAGGACAATATATTGTGAGGGTCTGGTGAGATGAAAGGATCTGATACCCTAACAGTTGTAATTCTCATTGCATTTGATAAATTGGTGTTCTCATTTTTATTGTAGTCTTTATGAGTCCATTCCACAGGAGCGAAACCTCCCACTGCACTGACCAGATCAAGTTTCTGCAAACTCATAGGTTAGTTAATAGGCAGAGCAAACTCTTCGAGATGATGGTAACCTACCCAGTGTCTTTGGATACTCACTCCACCCCTCCCACCATCTCTCCAAACTTGCCTTGTGCTTTCTTTTCTAAACGTTAACAATCACGATCATAGTGGGATGCTATCCCCTCAAATGATTAGAGTGTGTGCTACCGTCTGTTACGCTAGCACTCATTATCCAAGAACATATGGTACACTAAGAACATGGGGGAAAACATGTATTCATGTTGTCCCATAATGGGTCTTTATATACATTTTATTTTTAGAAAATATTTTAGGGATAAATAAAATTATAACGGACCAACTCTGCTCTACTGCAATTATAAGACTGTTCTGGACTCGTGCTTTCCTTCAGCTTGATTAAGGACTATACCACTTAGCAGCTGTGTGACACTGGGCAAGTTCTTCAGCTTCTCTAAGTCTTAGTTTCCTCATCTGTAGAACGGGAAAGGTAATGGTCCTACCTCATTAGCTTCTCATCAGGATGAAATTAGCATAATATATCTAGAGCTCCGAGGATATACCTGGCATATAGGAAGTGCTACCAGCCCTTATTCTTGTGAGGATTGCAACAATCCATGTAAAACACTGACTGTTCTGCCTGGCACGATATGTGCTGTCATTATATGTCAGCCATTAGCATAATGATCAGCCAAAGTCACTCAGTACATCCTTGTCCAGCCCACAAGGGGCAGCAATAGTAGCAGCAGAGAGGGGACTCCTGCTGCTTCGACAGCTGTACTGGTAAACACAGCTTCAGTTTCTCTGAGCTGTCCTCCCAGATAAGGGTGGGCTTGAGACCATCCAGCTCTGACAAGAGAGGGGGATTATCTTCTAGAAAGGCCTTAGAAAACTCAGAGTGAGAAGTATCCTTCTCCATTTTCCTTCCTTTGTCTTGTGGACAGAACAGACAGAGGCATAGGGCAGGGCCAGGAAAGTTTACCTGCTAGTTCAATGGCTCTCAACAGGCTGCTACTGCCCAATTCTTACAGGAAGGCATGGGCAAAGGCTTGTTATGGCCACTGGAGTCAGGCCTTACCACCATGGTTTCTTGCCTCTCTTGTCTAGGAAGCTGAATGTTAGTCTTCTCAGGATGTGGTGATGATGCCTTTTATAATGTCAAAGAACTTCCACACAAGGTCACCTCAAAAAACCTATGCAACTTGCATTTTTTAAAGACTTTATTTTTAGAGCAAAAGCAAAACTTGTGTGCAAAGTACAGAGACCTCCCATAGATCCCCTCACCCGCACAGATAGGCACAGCCTCCACCTCCATAAACACTCCCCAGAGAGTGATGCCTTTGTTACCATCCAGGAACCTACACTGACACACCATTATCATCCAAAGCCAGTAGTTTACATTAGGGTTCACTCTTGGTGTCCATTCTATGGGTTCTAACAAATGGAAAATGACATGTATCCACTCTTCTAGTATCGCACAAATTGTTTCACTACTCCCTAAAATCCTTGATGCGCTGCTGATTGATCCATCCTTCCTGTTAACCCCTATCTTTTTATTGTTTCCATGGTTTTGCCTTTTCCAGAATGTCCTATAGATGGAATCATACAGTATGTAATCTTTTCAGTTTGGTTTCTTTCATTTAGTCACGTGATTTAAGTTTTCTCCATGTCTTTTTACAGCTTGATAGCTCATTTCTTTCTAGTACTGAATGATATTTCAATGTTTGTACATACTAGTTTATTTAGCTGTTCACCTACTGAAGGACGTCCTAGTTGTTTACAAGTTTTGGTAGTTATGAATAAAACTTCTATAAATATCCATATGCAGGCTTTGTGTAGACATAGTTTTTCAGCTCATTGGGGTAAATACCAAGGAGTGTAATTGCTGGATCATATGGTAAGAGCATGTTTAGTTTTATAAGAAACTGCCAAACCGTCTTCCAAAGGGGCTGGGCCACTTTGCATTTCCACCAGCAATGAATGAGAGTTTCTGTTGTTCCACACTCTCCCAGCATTTGATGCTATTGGTGTCCCAGATCTTGGCCCAGAATGGCTTAGAATACACAAATGTGGTCATCTCCTACTGCTGTTTTCATTCGCCATTTTCTTATGAAAAACAATGTGGGGTCTGCTTTCATATGTGTATTTACCATTTGTTTATCTTCTTTGTTTATGGTGTCTCTTGGGGTCTTTGCCCATTTTAAAAATCAGATTGTTTATCTTATTGTTGAGTTTTCAGAGCTCTTTGCACATGTTCAATAACAGTTCTTTATCAAATATGTATCTTGCAAATATTTTCTCCCAGTCTGTAGCTTGTCTTCTCATTCTGTAGCTGAAACTGACATTTTAATATCCACTGGAAATAGCTTTCTTTCTTTGCAGCAAGTCTATTACTATTACTTTTTTGGTCAGCGATGAAAAGAGAAAGAACTTAAGAAATGGCAGAAAGAGAGAACACACACTGCGGACACACTCAATTGAGGAAGTGCAGACAGTTGTCATTGATCAAACATGTATAGTAGTTTGCCAGGTCAGCTTTTGCTGGCCGAGAGCACAGGATAACACTCGGAGTACGGGAACAATATGTGGATCACAGTGCACTGAAATAGATTATTACATATATTTTATTTTAGGAAACTATTTCAGAGACAAATATTGTGATGAATCAACCATGTGAAATTCACAATAAGGGGAGTATTTCAGATGCGTGGGGAGGAAGTTTCAGGGACCCCACGTCCTCCTGAAGTATGTCCTTCCAGCTTGAAAGGAAAGCTGGCTGGAGAAAAGCAAATGGTCTTTTTTAATACTTCGGTAAAGAAAAAACAAGGAAAGGGAAAAAAAAGAAAAAAGAGAGGAAAATGGTCTTCACCAGAGTGTAAAGACCTATTGAGACTGGATAAGGATTTTTCATGATTTGGGGAAGCCAAGGGTACATAAATCCCTCAAACTGTCACAGAAGAGGAAGGAAATCCTGGGTCTTCTGTGAGCTTTGTGCACTGCTCTAAAGAGCATGGAAATTTCCAAGAGAATATTCACAAAGACAGGTCTGGTTACCTGGATGCATTATTCCTGACACATGGAAAGCATTCATGAAGGGATTTTAAGTATTGCCTGAATCACGCAGGAAGCTTGAGGAGCTGCTTGGCTCTCTTATGCAATGCCAAATGTCAGACCCACATAGTCACAAATTTAATATAAAATGTGGAGCTCTGATATTAAACACAGGCAAAGCCCTTATGAAAGTCCCCTTTTCGTTGCTGGGAGAATCTCAAAATGTTGCATGTAGGAAGGGCCATTTCCTTCAGCCATCCTCCTCTCAGTCCAACACTAAAGAAGAACTGTGCAATCCCGAAAGTCCAGGAAGTAAATCCCAAGTGTCTTCTATCTTTAGGAGAGTCTTTATCTTAATGTCATTGTCTTAGTGTCATAGAGGTCTATAGAAGGGTGCATAGACTCCCCACTCTGTTTTGAATATGGAAATCTGTGTTAAAATGCTCCTGAGCTGGACTTTCAACCCAGTCACCCAACTCCAGGCTTGAAATTGACCCAGCAAATAATCCTGATCTACACCCTTCCTAAGTCTCTCCCTTCCTATAGCTCATCAAACAGAGGAAATGGCAAATCACAATACAAAGGCATCTGGGATTGATCACATCAGCTCTTTAAAAACTTGCATTTAAAGGCCTATACTCAAGGACTAATCCTGGTCCTTATGCCAAATAGCAGTCTCCAAAATAGAGGCTAAATACTTGCTTTTAACTTTCCTTCTGCAGAGTATATTTGTAGTATCATAATATAATGAACTTTTTTTAAATGTAAGACTTCAGAAAATATACTTAGTCATAGAGTATAAATTAAAGTTCATGAGTCCAGAGTCCTCATTTTAGATAAAAAGAAACTGGGTTCCATAGAGATGAAGCAACTTGCCCCAGCAAGTTTGTGTTGGATCTAATTCTACCAAGGATTTTATTTAAACAAAAGAGATATGATGTAAAGGACATTTGCTGCTTTTGCTCTCCAAAATCCATTAATTCTTCTCTTGGTTCCCCAATTTTCTTTAGGGGAATTCCGCCCTCCCCTCGCCAAAAAAACAAAACAAAAACAAAAACAAACAAAACAAAACAAAACAAAACAAAAACCCAAACCAAAAACTAAAACAAAATAAAGCAAAACAAGAGGCACAAACATACTTTCTCAATCTATGCCATTCCAGTGTAGCAAGTGACACAAACCTCAAGCAATCAGTATAGAATATTTGCTCTGATCACAATAATTGGGTCAGAAATGGGCAGTGACCCACTCAGGGCAAGAGAGACAAAATGAGATTTTTGCTGGTAATACTGAGACAAAGGCCTTTACTCTTCCTATGGAGTTGAAGTATAGGATGTAAGAACTGGAAACATCATAGCTCTCCTGTGGCCACAAAAGGCCAAACTATGTAAGAATGAAACCAACATACAGAGAGAAGAGGAAAAAAAAAAAAAAAAAAAAGAATGTTTTCCTAATCCCTTTATCAAGCCATGCCTGAAGCTGAAGGGAGCCCTTGAGTTTTCAGAGACATTGAGCCAGTAAAATCCTTTTTTAACCTAGTTTAAGTGATCACCTTTAAACTTTATATTCCTCTGCCTGGAACACCCTTGTCCCTAATAACCACACAGTTAGCTGTATCCCCTCTTTCAGGTCTTTACTTATGTCACCTTCTAATTAAGTATTTCTTGACAACCATATTTAAAATTTCAATTCCACCTTCAGTGTCTTCTATCCTCTTTCCCCTTTTGTTTCCTCCACAACACCTATCAGCGTCTAATACTTTATAGATTTTTCTTTACTGCCTTCACTTCTTTTCACTAAAATGTTAGTTCAGTGAAGGCACAGAACTCTGCTTTGTCTACTGTTGTATTTTTCAGGCTCTGAAGGAGACCCTGGTATAGAGTAAGCACGCCACAAAAACTGGCTGAGTGAATGAATTAATTCACCGTATCTACGACATTGTCCAGAAATGATTTTCATTTCAAGCATTTTGCCGGTAGTCAAAATGGGGACAGCGACAAACTGTCCGACAAAATGACCACAGCAACAAACACAGACAAGTTGCAAAAGTCTCAGAACCTGAGAGTGATATCATTGTCTCTGATCTGTAGATCCGGACTCCCCACTGAGCAGGCAACACAAAATCCCAAAGATCCCAGCTTTTTCTTCTAGCATACTGAAATTGGACTTCTCCTTCTTCTGGCTCCTATCTTTTCAGGAAAGTCCTGTCTTCATCAAAGGAACAATTAAGAAACACTCTGGGTGCTGTGTTACCAAAATTGAGTCCTTTACATCTCTGAGCACCCGTAGAGATTAGAACAATACCTTTCTGACTCTTCCAAGAATATCTCTGAGAAATTTTCTCACAGTCTTCAAGAGCAAGAAGGAAAAATGATTATATTTTGTTATAAAAATACACTTCTCCCCACCTTTCCAGTGGCTACAATAAGAAAATACCCAGAATGCACCCTTGCAAGTTGCAGTTAATATCTTCCTCTTTGGTAGCTTCAGGCCAGAGTATAGTATAACCACAGCTTTTCCTGTTCCTTCCCATGTTCTTTCCTATGACTTCAAATTAACAGGCCCCAGGAAATCCTCCAAACCCTCTGGCAGTTCAGAGCTAACTGTGCTATATCAATGTTTGAACACTTTTTGATGGTTTTCAGACCATCTATTAATCCAGATGAAATACTTGGCAAAACCAGGTTGAAAGACAACTCATTTTGTTGTGGGTAGAATTAAGGGCAATAAATTGACAGCATTGGTAAAACTCAAGCACTACTTTTCTTTTGAAAGAGATTTACATAGACAAAGGCCTAATTTTTCCATGTGGGTTTATGTCCTCAGCTAAGGTGGAGTTGACAGGATAAACCCAGATTAGTCAACCATTATTTCCTTATTAGCATCACCTGCTAGAATTTATTAACAGGATTATTGATTGATGTGCACAAAAGAAGACCAAATAAGAATGTAAGATGATATTATTAACCCACCAGCACTAGGGCATGGATTTCTGGTAGTTGGTGTGGATTCCCACCGCCCTCATCCCATATCCTATCCCAGCCTCCCTGATTAACATCCTCACACAAACGAGTTGACTGGGTAATATTAAGGTATAATCGGAGTACACAGGTTCAGATGAGCTTCTGACCAAAACTCTGGGGTGCATTGGAAGTGTGACATAATACTTTTTAACCATTTCAACTTTTGCCAACCTTGGTTACTCTTATGAACAAAGCATTAACTTTTTTTTTTTTTTTTTGAGAGAGACAGAGAGAGAGCGGGGGTTAGTGAGCAGAGGGAGGGAGAGAGAGAATCTTAAACTCAAGGGGAGCCCAACTCGGGGCTTGATCTCACAACCCTGAGATCATGAACCATGCCAAAATCAAGAGTTGGATGCTTAACTCACTGAGCCACCCAGGGGCCCTCAAAGCCTTAGCTTTCTAATGTTAGCGCTCATCCTTAGACATGAACCAGACCATCCTCCTGGCTTCCTAGGGGAATAGGGTCTGGATGACAAAAGACTACTTCATAGGAGCTACCCCCTATGGAAGAAGGGGTAAGTGTGTTGTGATTAAAGGACAGAGAGAGGTAAATACAAAATGGCGGTCTTGGGTGGTTTCCAAGAGGAGATAGGGTAAGGAGGATGGCCAAGTCTTCTGTAGACATTGATGCATTCATTCTTTAAGTATTTCATGTGCTCCAGTGCTGGTCACAGGGGACACAGTGGTGAGCAAGGTGGGTCAGATCTCTTCATTCACAGAGTTTACAATAAAGTGGGGGAGACAGCCCTTAATCAGATGACCACACACATATGTGTATAAATACACATTGGGTACTTTTAATACCAGAACTGATGGTGTTTAATGTGACCAGATATATGGAAGCAGGGAAGGCTCCTGGGGGAGGGACCATGGAAGGCTTACCAGAGAGGTGATTTTGCAGTGATGGAGAATGAGTGGCAGTTACACAACTACATACGTGCAGCTGGCAGACAAGCTGAAACTGCTGGTGTGGGCGAGGTCATGGAGGGCGATCAAACGAAAAGAGCCTGTGTGCCCAGAGCACAGCGAGAAGGGTCAAAGATCAGCAACAAAGAGATTGCAGGGTTCGTCCAGGGAAAGAGATTACACTCCCCTGGTAGGAGTAAAAGGTGCTGAGCAAGAAGCAGATTAAACCAGAAATCACGACTGAGACCCTTCACATTCTGGAAGAATGTGCAAAGTGGGTTAGAGAATTTGAAGGGTTGTCTAAAGGTAACAAGGAATCATAGTCACATAGTGATGGGGTCAGACCTGTTTAAGGATGAGTGTTCTAGAGGCAATATTAACATGGATTTTGGTGAAGTGAGTGAGTGAGGAGAGAGTGAGTGAGTGGGAAGGGATAATAATTAGGGGGTAATCGTAACAACCAAGTAAGAGGGAGCAAGGTCTTGAACTAGCACAGTGGGAACCGGAAGAGCTGAATGGGTACAGAGACACTGTGAAATAGAATCAACAAATCTGAGGGTGAATTACACGTGGATGTGAAGGGGGCTGGAGCAGAGAGAGAAGGAAGAAGTTCTTAAATGATGGAAAAGTGTTTACTGTAAACATTTTGAGGAGGACACCAATGTTTGAGTTTAAGAATAAGAGGAATCAGAGGCTTGGGGATGTGAGATTTGTTTCAGGTTTGCTAGAATGATCTCTGGGGCAGACAAATAGCTAATTCTGATGACCTAGAGTTCTTCAAAGGCTGTGTTTGGAAATAAAGGTAAGTTGGTTGACAAGTCAGTCAACCAACAATATATACTAGGTGCCTATTATGGGCTAGGCATTATTTCATACATTAAAGATAGAATTCAAAGTTAACCAAATTTCTGCCTTCATGGAATATGAATTGTATATAAAAGGTAGTTTGTAAAAAAAAAAAAAAAAAGAATCCAAAGTCACATGATGAAAACCCCAAATTATAAACAAGTGGCCAATGAATGAGACAGCATTTCAAAGAATTGTCTATTACCTGGTATCAAATTTGCAAAGTATAGCATTGTGAAGGTTAAGGCTCTGCTCTTAGGAGAGACATTACAATGCAAATTGAAATCACCAATTCTCATCAAAGGGGAGGTAGACTTTAAAAGCTCCTTGTGAATTTCATCCAAGAATTTAGAGGACACAGCAAAGGACAGGATAAATAATAGATTCTTATTCTTTAGGAAAGAGAAAGAAGGTACAAGGAAATCCTACTAGGAAGGAGATTTAAACATCTTGCCCCTTCATCAACACTCAGAGTATATACTGAATTTCAGGAAAAAAAATAAACTTTTGCCATTTTTACTTCCAAATCAGTGTCCAAACCATCTCATGTTGGAGCTGCAGGAATGATAAGGCTCTCAGGCCTTGTCATTGGAAATAAGCAGATAATGGACAAAGTATAATATAGTAACTGAAATTATCTTCAGAAGGAATAAACAGCAAAGGATCTTAAAGAGCTCAAAAGAAGAAAAAATCTGAAAACAAAAATTAAATAAACTCAATTAATTTAAAGGCTAAAACCAAACATACATATATACATAGATACCTACGTTTGCATTTATAGGTACAGATAAAGATTAGATAGATATATATAAAATTGAGCCAAGATATTAAAACAATTAAGTAGGAGATTACAACTAAAATGTAAAATGTCTATAATCATTCAGTTTGTTATTAAAAATCTGGTCTATTGAACTAGCTGATGCTACAGTTCCTTGAAAGAGTAAATGTGAGGAAGAACTAAGAAAATGTTGAAAAAATTGAAAAACAATTCTAATGGGGGATAAAAGGGGGCTATTTAATAGTTATCAAGGTTACTTTAAATCTGCAATAATTAATGCCAGTGCAGATTAAGCAAGCACATTGAAGAAATAAAAGAATCCAGACATAGACCCAAGTATGAGATTTCAGCAAATGAAAAAGGCTCATTTCAGACCAGTTGTGAGAATTATCATTTGCTTATATAAATGGTGTCAGAATAATAAGCAGCCCATTTAGAAAAATAAAGTATGATCTCCAAAGAGAAGAATGATCTTCGCTTCACTGATTTGGCCCCAAGAACCTTTTCACTCTGGTTTTATCAATTCAAACAATTTTTAATATCATAATTTTACCAACACTGATGAGCTTTCCTTGAGAAACATTCTGGAATTAAGCTTTTTATTTTCCCTTGTCCAATTTCCCTTAACCATAATGAAAATATTCATCTAATTATCATCATTTCCATATCAAAAATTCTTTTCACTGAGACCAAGTTTTTTTTAATGTGAATCTTATAATGGCGGGTTGTTTTATTCTTATCAAATCTTATCAGTTAAAGCTTCTGTCACTCTTAGTTTTCTCCTATGGCCATTGTTTTTATCAAGTCACATTTTTCCCAAGTCAAATACTGCAGGTACAGATTTGTCAAGATTTGTTTTCTTGGAAGTAGCTAGTTGATAACTTATTTTACCATGTGAACTTGTAACTGTCAGCTTTAATTTGTGTTGATTACATAATGGTGGGGTCCAAACATCCAACATCAGATTCCTACCTCACAACCCACACACAAATAAATTCCACATGGATTAAAAATTGTCCAATAAGAACAAATAACAAAGTATTAGAAGACATCACAGACCGTATATATCACACATTGGAGCAAAAAAAAAAAAAAAAAAAAGCCTTTCTGTGCATAACCCAAAAATCTGAAACCATAAAGTAAGTTTGACTCCGTTTACCCATTCTAGATGAGCCAGAACACTAGCATTTTTCAATTGTTCCCTGAAGGGTGATATAGAGGTCTAAGGTCAGGGTCTCTTGCCATGGGAGGGGGTAGGTAAGTAAGGGGCTGATTAATAACAGATGTAGATGTGTAAAATGGATATTCAAAGGTCTGTGGAAAATATATGTGGGATTGGAGTTTTTCATTACAAATATAATACATCAAAAAACAAAAACAAAAGAAACCAAATATAATACATCATCACAGTTAAAATTTTAAAATAATCCAACAAGTTTAGCATAAATTAAAAGCAGCCATTACCCCTAAATCTACTTACAGAGAGAACTGTTGATAATTCAATGAACGTCATCCCAGGTCTTTTTTCTAGTTTGTTCATCTTTTTACTTGTTATCCTTAGACCCTGGACCTAGAAACTGAAAGTTTAGTTGGTTTTTTGATATATATATTACCCTCTCAGACATCATCTCTTATACATATTTTTTAAAATAAAGTCATAGCTTACAAGAGTTGATTAATCTAGTTTCATGGGCTTAGATACCATCTATAACATCTGGATGCACTTTAAGAAGATAAGGAAGAAGGGAAGCAATTGAGGCACACTCACCAGTAAGTAGAGATTACTACTAGACTGGTACTTTTACAACTTTTTTTACCTTTTTTCCTCTTTGATATAAAAGAAATACATATTCCCCTTGGGAAACACAGAAAAAACAAAAAACAAAAACCAAAAACCAGTCACAGTAATTGTCACGTAGAGCCAACCGCTATAACTTTTGGCAAAGGAAGCGTCTATGTTTAATAGACCCGGAATGGCTGTGGCCAACAATCGTGTGAAAGCCAGAGTTCAAAAAAGAAGGTCCCAGCACCATAAGATGAAGCAGAGTAGGTAGGAAGTTAAGAGACCACACACCCAGTACCCCCTTCACAAACAGGATGAGGAGGAAACAAAAACGTGGTCAATTGCTTTTTTTTTTTTTTTAATACAGCGTTTGAATTGACAAAGGCAGGGCTCCAAGCAGAAACAGAGACACCAGCTATGGGAGGGGCAGATCCAATTCCGTTGGCTCAGATAAGCTTCCAACCCTGACTTGTAACCCAACCCTGTGGACTGGCAGAGGGCGCCTGCAGAGGGACGATGCCAGGGTACAAAGCATCATCATCAGACTCCCTCCACGCCCCCCTCAACGTTTCCCCTCGGATTTCCACCCCAGCTGAACAGACACCCTTGGGACATTTTGACCCTGAAGTATTTGTTTAAATGCCAGCTCAGGAGTTGACTGTGGGGAGACAACGCACAGAAAGGAAGCTTCAGCAAGAACTTCAAAAGCTGGTTCCATTTTGAGCTAGATAGGAAGGAAAGTGTCTCTCACGGTGGCACGAACAACTTTTCCAGGGGAAGGTGATGGAAACACTGGGATAGTGGAGAACTTCCACCCGGCTAAACTTCTCAAACTTTAGAAATGGTCAGAGAGGGACAGTCAGCACCTACCCTGGGTTCGGCAACAATTTTAAGGCAGGGGATTGAATGTTTCGGTCAGGGGCCAGAGAGTACATATTTTAGGCTTTGCAGGCTATCCCCAAGCCTCTGAGGCAAGTGGTCCTGCAGACCCAGCCAAAGACCACCCGTGCAGGAACCCCGAGGGCCAGTGTGCCAAGAAAAGCTGACTTTCGGACGTGCACGTTTGAATGTCATAGGATTATGTGGGACACGAAATATTCTTCTTTTGACTCCCCCCCGCCCCCCCAATCATCTTGTTAGCTTTGAAACAGATGGCAGGCTGGATCTGTACCAGGGGCTGGCCCGGAGTTACCTGACCTTTGGTCCAAAAGTGCTTTCTGCCCCAAGCTCACATTCTAATAACAGAGATAAGAGCAAACTAGAGAATTGGGAGAGTTTCTGCTTAGATTGAGGGAGTCCAGGTGCTGGAAGAAATTTTGGTGGCCAGCAGGTCCGTTGGGATTGGGATAGGGCTATTGGGCGGAAGGGGACAGGGGCACAGGCGACCTCCCACAGGGGCCCGTACCCAGGCAGTACCTCCATGGAGTGGGCTGTAGCATCAAGGGACAGAAGGGTGAGAAAATGCCTCCCTCCCCAATTATGCATGCTCTACTTTCCCAGTGAATCAGGCCAGTGAGAAGATCAGCAGCATCAAAGTCAGATTTAATTCCTAAGACCTTTCTTCCCCCCTTGCATAAAGATAAGGTGCTACGTGGGCACAAGCGAAAACTAACCACTCCAAGACCACCTCCACTAGGGTAGCCCGCTCTTTGTTTACCTGTGCAAGCAGAGGATCTTATGCAAATTCTGCAGCTAGTTCAACATAAGCCTGAGCTTGGCCTTGAATGATTTATTTCTCATTTGCTGCAGGCACAGACCACTTCTATTGAAGGGAGAAAAATACCAGCCCCTCCGCAGCGGCTTGCCCTACAGTCCCGGGCCTGCCTGGCAACGAGCCTCTTTGCCCTTCTCCAGCTCTGGGCCTGACACCACCTTGCCATTGAATAGTCTCCGGGAAGAGTTCAGTGCAGGGTTTGCACTTTCCCAGCCATTAGCCAGCTGCCAACGCATTTCATTATCTTAGGAGTGTTTTGTACATCAAAGCGAGCCCCAAACAGTGTGATCAAGTGGAAGTAACAGTGCCTAGTCAACATTCTAACTTGCAGCATTTTGTTTTCATGGATAGAAATGCCATCTGGCACCCAGGAACAGCAAAGGCCAGGGATGGAAAAACCCCACCACCCTGTTTTGCTTATTGATGTAACAGTTAATCCTGATAAAGGCCAAGGCCTCAGAGGGACTGCCCTGTTGTTATCTTGCATATCTATTGTCTGACACAGGCCTAGCAGCCGAGACCAGCAGAAGTGAGGTGGCCTGGGGGTGCAAAGGGGTGGGTGCAGAAATATCCAGGAGAGAGGAGAGAGAAAGGAACTGCATTTGTCTTTTTGTTTGTATAATTGCTTAGCAAACACACACACACACACACACACACACACACACACAGGCATGCACGCATGCACAAGGACTGGGGTTTAGAGGCTTCTCCTTTTCCAGCTTCAAGACTTTCTAGGGAAACATCAAGGAGCTGGCTTCGAAACCGCCTAACAGCTTAATATCTTATCCTGCTTCAATTTGCTTTCAATGATTTAGGAAAATCTCTCTGGCCTTGGATTTTAGATCAGAAACCACCAACTCCCTTCCATCCCGGCCCCAAATCAGAGACTGGTTTCTGGTAACAAATTTCTCACTGAATTCTTCACTGCTCTCCGACAACGAAGGAGGAAAAAAAACGCTCTGAAATGACAGCTAAGAGAGGATCTTCATAAACTCATCTGCGGTACACTTCCTGCTTTTCTGGGTAGCTGATTTGGAATCGACAAATTAGGAAAGCGAATACTTTGAGCATGTCATTGTTTTCTCTTTGACATCTGTCTCCAAAACAGAAGAACAACACACGAAATGGACAACCTCCTTCTCTGCTGAAAGGAGGGCAGATAATCAGGCTTATGATTTTTTTCTGTCTCAGATGGGGTTGCCTCCTTGCCCAGCAACTGTTGACAAACTCTTTCAACGATTTTCCCACTCGTTACACAAACTCCGCCCTCTTCCTATGGTTCTGCTTATCTCTCCCTTCCCTCTTCCCCCTCTGCAGGAGGGAGAGCCTGAAATGGTGAGCAGGACACTTCTCTGGTTTATGTTCACGTCAAGGGACAATTTTGCAATTGCCACATAAGCAATTATGTAAGCTTTTCAAAAGCATGGAAAATTTCTAGAGGAACTATGAGCTGTACACAGTTGCAAGGCTTAAGCTGATTTTTATTTTTTATTTTTTTT